>JJRW01S0003051.1:112023-122568 GCA_001188405.1 Loxosceles reclusa
AAGCTGGCAAGAGTCAGCCTAGTGATTGTGACAATTCTGTGACGAATATTTATGCGCTAAATACTAGCCCAGTTAATTTATCCGTTACAACGTGTTCACCAGCTTTGCTTCCGACAAGTGGCAAATTTAAAAAAAAAAATTTCTTCATTGATCTTTTATTCTGCGTATACTCGTATCTCGCTTTGTACGTTTTGTCCTTGTTTTCATTTATTTAGGAAGGATACAACTCTGTAAGTGTTGCGAAATTGCCAAAACGTGGGTAAATCTAAACGTTTGTGCCTAAGCTTCACAAGGAAATATGCTATTCCTACCACCCTGTAGTTTATAGCATTGTACTCCCTTTAGGTTGCAGGTAACACATCCCAGGAAAAAGTATCAGGCTAAATATTTGAATTGGTGACGTCTGCCGGCGGGTGAGCACTTCCCTTGAAATATCATGACAAATCTGTGATTACTAGAATGTACTTTTTTTTAACACGGAATCAGCGTCGCAGAAATTTTTATTTTTCATATTCGTCGACAGTTGTTATATTCGTCGACAAATGTTGCGTAAGCAGAATTCGAACAATAAGCATATAAAGCCGTTCCATCCCAAACTGTAACATAAAGCGCACAAGATTTGAAACTTTTGTCACTGTATAGACGTTATACGTTCTCGAACTTTCTACACAGTGATAAAGATTTTAATGCAGTTTGAATAAGTATCAGGAAGAATATCATAGAGCACGTTTCAGTCTTTATATCCTCGTACCTCCTTTTTTAAGGACATGTTCGTCCTTAATATTTTCAAAGTGGAATGTTTTGAGATATCCTTACGTATCATATATTCCATTAAATGGATGTTGATAAGTATAATTACTTGTCTAGATAAGTGGGAAACACGATTAAACGCAATGAACTATTAGGTGAAAAGTTATAGGTAACAAAATAGTTATAAAATATTGATCCGAAATAACACATTGTGTAAATAGAGCTAAACAAAAATTGTAACAAACAGTAGAATAGCACAAGAAAGCCAATTATGTAAGTGGATTTATAATATAAACATGTAAATCACCCAAAAGGTATGTGCCTAAGTTGCTGTTGCCTCTTTCTTCAAATAAACAGAAACATCCTACCTATTTTCTGGGAAAAAGCATGTATATTTTTGGGGGGTTTCGGTGCTTTTCATATTTAAAACCCAACTACATATGTTGTTTCATATTTGGTTTTCTTCATTTACATGATGTATCAGCCATTTCAGAGATTGGATTATTGTCACTTTACAGCTAAAATTTTTATTGCTTTTGACTGAATTTTTTATGTGTATTTTCTTCATTTATAGATTTACTGCTATGTGCTAGCTATGGTGTTGTAATTTGTTGTTCATCCTCGAGAAAATTGCATATGATTTCCTTCTCGATGTTGCTACGTATATAGATAAAAAGACTAGTAGACATGTATGCCAGTAGACCAGTAGACTCGTAGACGGATAGATATCATTAGTTTTTCCCACCATCATCACTTGCAGGCATTCAAGAAATTTTGGAACTACTAGCACACCTCTGTGGCCAGAGTTCTTGACTTGCAAGTCAAAAGACGAAGGTTTTGATTTTTCCCTTGTCAAAATCTACCTTCACACATTTGTGCCCGAGATTTCATGAATAATGACCTTTAAACTTAAAGGAAAAAAGCATGCGAGGTTGTTCTCTCACACGCATTGGGCAGACCCAAAAGAACCTCTGGAACTTTCCTTAGCAATCGTTAGAATTCCAATATTTGTGACACCAACTTTATTGAAAATTGTAGAATCCACTCTCTCAAACCAAACTCAGAAATGCATTACAACCAAGGACATTGTAATGTCTACCCACAAATGACTTCAAAATAAGCGACAGAAATACTTCGTCGGCGTAGCTGAATCGGTTAAAGCGGCCGCTCTGGAGCTCTGGGGATGGCAGATTCGTTGGTCCGAATCCCGACGTCAACAAAAAGACAGTTTTTCTTTACAAATGGCGCCTGAACTTAGCGACTCACATTAGTGTCAAGGACCCACCCAACCGTTAGGTCCACCACTTGAGGTCAGTCGAGATACCTTGGCCTCTCTTTTAAGTGGGGGAGGATGTAATGTCCACCCATTAATGACTCCAAAATAAGCGACAGAAATACTCCGTCGGCGTAGCTTAATCGGTTAAAGCGGCCGCTCTGGAGCTCTGCGGATGGCAGATCTATTGGTTCGAATCCGGCGTCGACAAAAATGTAAGGTTTTTCTTTACAACATCGGAAGACCCTTATTTGTTCTCGTGTCAAATAAATTGAACAATATCAACGATTTTTAACAAAAGTACGCAGGAAGCCGACACACAGGGGCGGTGATCAACAATAGGTCTAATCACCATCCGATGCAAAACACAGCAGGTGTTGAAGTATTAATAAACAGGGTAAAGAAGATATATATGAAGCTTTTGAGGAAGAAATGAAAACATAAGACAAATTTGTAGAATCGACGGTTTTCCAGAGGAAATGTCCGAGAATATCAAATAAAGGAAAAAATGACCAGTAACAAGAACAGAAAAGAAGAAAGAATGGGACTTAGTTCCATTAAATCAAAGGAATCATTGACAAGATAGGAAGATTGCTGAAGGAGAAAGATGCCAAGATGCCATGTTGCTACGTCCACCATGGCTTGGCATGGTGATAATGGGGTTAATCGAATGGTTTGGCCTCTCCAGATCCCGGACCTAATCCCTATCGAGAACCTGTGGGACGAGTTGGAGCGTCGACTTAAGGGGTTCCCCGCCGTTCGAAGTCCGTGAAGGAACTCGTCTCTTTTCTCCAAACCCAGTGGAAGGAAATATCGCTAGCCGTCGTACAACGACTGGTGGAGAGTATGCCCCGGACGGCCGCCGCTGTAATCGCCGCTCATGGAGGATCCACGATCAGCTACTGAAGGTGAATAAATTTCGTTTACCTTTTCTGTCACAGATGTCCAATTACTTATTGGGAGATAGTGCAGAAAACCTATGGGAGGAACTAGGAAGTTGGTTGCAATCTAGACAACGCCGTCTGATATCAGTGACAGAACTGACCACTACATTTGTGCAAGAATCGCACATTCCGAAAATTGATGTGTAGACTTCCTACTAAAGTCATCCTTATCACTGCAAAAAGAAATGAGCTTACTCTATATAAATGTCTTAATTTCTCACGTATTTTCAGGAGAACCAAACTGTCAAGGTGTTCCGATATTTTTATCGTGCGTGTGTGTGAAAAGATATTTAAACCAACAAGATGCGTCATCTACTAATATCATCTAGATCTTTAGAGTTTTCTTTTGTTTGCTTATCTCTATCTGCTTTATTTTCATGGTATTTTCATAATTTACTTGACAAAGCCCAGAAGTGTAAGTCGAAACATTTCATTTATCGATTAAAATCGTTATTAAATTCAACAAAATTTGTTCACCCCAGCATACCAGAAACCAGTTTTGAATCTACGTAACAAAGGAAACGAATACGCATTATATTATTGTCAATTATCGGACATTCAGAATAATGTACCAACCTGAATTTTCGTCAAAACCACATTCTTCTATTCCTCGTGGAAAACTTTCCATTATTTTCTGGAGGATGCTTGTGGTAATTCCACTCCACTTCTCTATCATCGTGATGAACAGCTAGGAAGGTTTTCTGGCCTGTTTGATATGTCTCTCAATCGCGGTCCAGTTACTCCCAAAAGTGTTCAATGTGATCGGGGTGAGGTCTTTGGCCCATCCAGTCGAGTTCATCTACCCTATTTCTTTAAACTACTGGGTTAATGTCTTTCCTTTATGGACTGGTTATCTAACATATGACATGCTATATATAAAATTAAAATACTTCATCCACAAATCGTTGGCATATTGTGAGCAGTGCTAAATTGACTAAACTTGCTTCATGCGTTGGCATTCATGGGTCCATTTACCAAGCTATTGGACTAAGGCCTGGTCGCGTGAAATAAGACCATACCATCATCCTACAATCTCCAAACTTTACGGTGAGTACAATATGATACTGTGAGTAAACCCTGCCAGTCATCCACATGCAATTCCATTGTATCATGCCAAAATATATAGCGTGATTAGTCACTCCACGAAAATCGCTTCCATTGTTTCAGTCACCTATGGCGACGCGTTTTCTACCACTATGGATCAACAAGAGGTGTTGCAATGATCATGGGCTAATGGATTGCAGCTCGACTATAGAATGCACTTGCAACTATCTCCCCGTGATACAATTACTTCCATCCCTTTATGATATCAGGAGAGAATTCTGGCAGCCATTTTGCATGACAGTTGACTTTACGATACATAGAATGTTTCGATTTTTTTTGATCCTTCATTGTTTTGGCTTACCGAATATCTCGACTGGTAGGTTACAACTAACTCCCTCATGTTTCCGTTTTACTGCTACGAACTGTTTCATGAGACATCTGGACCTTGAAAGTTGTAAAGAAAAATTTTACTTCTGTTGACGCCGGCATTCGAATCAACGAATCTGCCATCTCTAGAATGACCGCTTTACCGATTACGCTACGCCGACGGAGTAACTGAGTAGCTTATTTTGAAGCCATTTGTGGGTAGACATTACATCCTCCCTACTTGAAAGAGAGAGGTCAGGGTAACGACCTAACCTCGAGTGGTGGACCTAACTGTTTAGTCCTTGGCCACTAGTGTGAGTCCCTGTTCGGGCGCCATTTGTAAAGAAAAACTTTACTTATGTCGACGCCGAAATTCAAACCAACGGATTTGTCACCTTTAGAGTGACTGATTTACCGTTTAAGCTATGCCGACGGGGTAACTAAGTAGCGTGTTTTGAAGTGATCCAATTTGTATATATCCACTTTCGACCTACAGATGTTGCTTTCATCGATTGGAGTTTCGGCTACAAAGTGATACTGAACACCACGAAAGAAATCAAATAATCTTATCCACAAGCATACAGTGGTAATTCCCTAAACGCCTAAAATTTTAGATATTTATATAAACCTCGGGGAACACCAAAGGTATCATACAGACGTTTAGTGCCATGATATATCAAAAAAGAATATAATTTTGAAATTGCGATTGTAAAACAGCTTTTCAGTCAGTACTTTAAATCGCCTTATTCCTTGCAAAGAATTTTCATGCTTTCTTTGATCACGTATCAATGTTTTTGAAGCTAGGCGTTTAATATAATTTAAATGCATACTTCCACTGTTCCCAAATATGAAACTTTTACAAATCTGGGTGGATATGTGTTGAAATTATTCGACATTCTCAGAGAGTCACTATTTTCTACGATTGTAAATGCGGTATAAATTTAAAAAAAAAAAGAAAAAGGAGGAAAGAGAAAAATTGTCTTTATTCTTTTTCTTTGATTCTTGAGGTGTTTAAAGGTCATTTCCTTCACAACAAATCCAGTGACGTATTCAGAGAAGGTGCTAAGGTTGTGGTAACTTTTCCACCACGATCATCTTTTCCATCACTTTGTTATTTTATTCATGAAACTTGTATAGAAACTATCAGAAGGACTACGATTTTTGTCCCCCAACATCCTCTTCCACTCTTCTCAGCGCTTCATTGGCACAAGCCTACATTCTCTACTCTAGTGAACGTTTTCGGCTGATTCTACGACAGAATAAACAGTAAACCTGTGGAAGTCAGATATCTGAACATATGAATATATCTATTAGTGGGAAGTCAGATATCTGAACATATGTAATAGGACACAACGATTTTCTTTTTCTAAGTTTAACATGGACGGAGTCTGTGTTTTTGTGACTAGTGCTCTGCATCATGTACGATAAAATGCACATACAGTTTAATTGAAAACGCAAAAAGTTACCGTAGTAATCAAAGTTTCTTGAGAAAAAGTTTCTAAAGAATGTACAAGGCTGAACCAAACGTTTTGCAATGTTTGTATAGCTCTTTCTTCAGCGGTGCGTCGGAAACATACGTAAACCGCTTCAATCCGTATATGACATAATCAGTGGAAAGGGCTTACATGTTGTGTGGTAGTTTATCGTGCTTCATTGTTTCACGCCTGAATGTGACAGCGAAAACATGAATGTGCAAAATCGTCTAATTCGTGAATTATTACTTATGAGTTTCAACAGCGTCGTGTCGTTAGGTTTGTGTCGGGCAAAAGGGGGAAGGTTCAGTTAATCATAGACTTGAAAGCATCTGGCTCAAAAAAGTTTGATCAGATGATAGGAATCTTGAAGATCATCCAGAGAGAGGAAGGCTGACAACGGCGGACACGGTGTTCTTGAACCTAATTGTAGAGACAAAGCCGACGATGAACAGTAGTAGATTATCAGGTGAACTCGGAATATCACAATCTCTTACCTTGTAGTTTATGAATCAACAAAGTACGTGACCGAAGTATTTTGCAAAACTTTTAACTCGACCTTGTAAAATTACACACCGAAAATCATGAAAAGAATGGAGGTAAGCCATTTCTTAAAAGCAAAATGTTTAAACAAGACCTCGTGAACCAAAAGTAATAACGAAAAAGCTAAAGTGTGTTCATTCATTTTAGAAAGACTTCCTGAGCAAAATAAAAATGGCTTCCAAAAGAGAAAGTTTACGGGGACACCCTGAGGGGACAAAAGAGAGAATTATGTAGAGGAAGTATTCTGAGGTAGATACACAGAAGAACAGACACGGTTTGTATAGGTCCTTAGGGAAACGGGAAAGACACTACTGGAAAATGTTAGAAAACTTTTATTTCCTTTAACACCAGTTTTACAGCAACCCAAAGCGTTAGCAGAATTATACGGGCGACCAAAGAAAGCAATACGCATTTAAATTGTTGATGGAGCTGCAACGATAAATGCACCTGAGAAATGCTAAACTTATGTGGAGTTTTAAACAAGTGGATCGATATATTTTGGACTTAGGTATAATGAATTTTGAAAACTAATATTCGGCATTTGTTCAATGCACTGAGGACAAATTGAAACATTTTCACCTTTATTATTAAGTACCAGTTGTAATGTCCACCCACAAAAGACTTCAAAGTAAGCTTTTACAGACAAGAGTCGGCGTAGCTTAATCGGTTAAAGCGGCCTCTCTGGAGCTCTGGGGATGGCAGATCCAAAGGTTCGAATCCGGCGTCGACAAAAAGTAAAGTTTTTCTTTAGACAGTTAAATATTTTAGGAATCATTCAGAAACCATTTTATCAAAAAAAAGCGTTTCATACTTTTACTCATTACTGCCATATTTGGCAATTCAGCATGGGAAAATCGAATCATGTTAGCGGTTTGTGTTTCTTTCTTGCATAGTATAATCTGTAAGGCTGCCGGCTTACAAAGTCGTACTGTTAACACAGCGTGTCAGGTGCTTCTAGTCTCGAGAAGCGTACATCTGGAATAACTTGCCTCTTTCAACGTCAGCACTTTATAGCCAGTGCTTAGGCAACGCTGGCAACGCCGACTTATTTTGGGTTTTTACGTTGTTCCACAGACTTGTTACATACGTGTATTTCTCTCTCTAGAGAATTCTAAACTGAACGCTTTACCTGAAGAATCCCTGATGCGTTTACACAGGCTCCTCCACTGATTGTCGTCGACTCTGCTTCTCACTGAACAAATATTGTCACACACTGTTAAAACATTCTGTAAAAAACCAGGCACTTTTAATAGTTGTTCCCTCGTATTGTAAGAAAACTGTCGCATAACCATAAAGTTACAGTGCAATTATATATTTCTGACTAAAAATAAAGGACTATAACCGTGTTCCCCCGAAATTGGTGAAATAACCGCACATCACACTACGACCGCACATTGTTGATTATTTCCGTAGGAAAAAAAAACAGATTTATGTACAGTATTTTAACAGCTATTTACTCGTTTACTAAAGAAACACTGTCGCCTTACCCATAAAATCACAATACAATTTTATTTGCAAATTCTGTTTCCACAGGGAAGATTTCGGAAAAAATAAAAATTAGTAACGGTGAATATTGTGTTTTTTTCCTACAGTTTATTATAATATTGTTAAAAATTTATCGTAAATATTTAATATAACGGCTTCTAAAGATATGTATGTAAAATTACAGTGTCTTATCTGTTTCTGTAAAATACGGTTGGATAATACTAATTCTGAAATATTTCCCCGAACAGTAAAATTACGATTAATGAATGTGCACAAACTGAATATAAGAAGACAACGTTACTACATATGTAAAGGCCTATTTAACACATGTTGACCATGGTTTCGATGGATTATCTAGGATCTGCCTTTCAGGAAACAACGACGACTGAAAGATAGTAACGCGACTACACTTGTTTAGTGAACTGGCCTCCTGTTTGGGGACTGGAGACAGAATTTACTGTCTTAGACAGGTGCGCCCTCTCGTGGTGATTGTTGATGAATGGTTTCCAAGGATAAGAAAAGGAAGGAAAACACTCAGAATTAACGAGATTATTCTTACCACTCAAAATACGAAATGCTACTAAAAAATTGGGCTCCTGGTTAACGGGCATTTCTTATAATTTTGATGTCGGAAAATTTAAACTGATGGTCGTTATTCCAACTATACTTGGCAACAGCAGACCTCGAAAATTCGTGGTTGTTTACATAATTTTTGCGTCCTCCGAGATGGAATTTCAGAGAACAAGTTTAGCCGACATAGACAAGCTGGCATTGACAAGGGATTTTATAAACATCCCAGGAGTTTTTGGAAGCAATGAAACCTTTTCTAAAAGGAAAATAATTCACTCGGCATTTAGCTTTTGCAAACTTCCAACAATTTTAAAGCTAATTGTAGGCATATAAATAATTTGTTTAGGAAGGTGTGTACTTGACACAAAAAAGGCAGTGGATTGAATTTTAGGACAGGAAAACTTGTGAAATGCGGAAACGATACGATTCGGTTGGAAACCTCTTTGGATGGCCAGCGATTTCAAATAAGTAAGTAAGATCTTCTTTCAGAAGAGTTTCGATTAGAGCACTGATTGCCCGAAACACAAATGTCTTAAAAGCAGAGAGTTTCTGTTGAAAAGGATGGCTCTTCCAAAAAATTCAGTTTGACTTTTGAATGAGATAGGTGGATGACGTGGGTGATCAAGTCAAGTTCGACAAATGCAAAGTGTTGAGACGTACCAACCAACTACACAAAAGGATGTACCAGGAGGCCATCGAAATTCATAAACATCCAAAGAATTTCAACAAAAGAAGATGGAATTAAACTACCCAAAATTTGGAAGGTTCTTTTTCCAACAAAGGAGTATACAACTAAACTAAACTAAACATTTCTGGGAAATTTTGCGGAAATTCTCAATTTACACTATATATAGAACAGAGACAAAGACGTTGGTGTCATTTGAGGGAGAGCTGTGGACAGAGGAGGATGTCTGCCCTGCGGAGGATGTGTGCAACCACATCGAAACGTCGGCTCGCAGTTGAGGACAGGACGCGGCAATCCAGCCCAAAAGCTTTTATGTCCAACGAAGCTGAACTGAGTTAGCTGAGTAAGATTTGCGCCAGTGTTTTGCCGTCCTGTATCCGTTCGATGTGGCTGAACCTTTGCTGATTTCGCTCATTCAAGGCTACGTACCCTTTGCTATTTTCTCGATTTTTCATTCTTTTGCCGCCAACTCCAAGTTCTTAACACTGTTGAGCGCTCCTAGTTCGCTCACAATTTCAGATATTAATGGTCCATGCGTTGCGTACTGGTACTAATAAGGGAAGGCACCTGTATCACAAGTTTTACTCATTCCGAACGTTAGAATGACTAATGCCAGATACCTGAACCTCCAGCCATTTATATACCACAGCAGCACCCTCCCCAGAATAGAACTGTTGGCATCACGCTACAACATTTGCTTACCAATGCTATCCCCAGTTAAGTGACACATCGGCGTAGGTAAAGGATTTTTCTGAAGAATAATCATTTTTGCATGTTCTTGTACCTTGTCTTTATTGGATCTAAACTAGAGTACATATGTGTTAGTCCCCGATGCTCAAAATATGATAGTATTGAAACGAAAGGAAAACCATTTGGCGCCATCCAGTGTCGTTTAAAAGAAACTCAGACAACTAGTGGAGCTGCGCCCACACGTAGGGAGATTACGTTAGCTCTCTGCAAGAAAAAAAAAGAAAATGATGGAACTTTCTTTCGTTCCTCGCCTTCGACTTTTTGTGGAAAAATCCTTGAACTTTTAAAAAGCGTAAGCGGTGGAAGTTGACGTTATTGGCCGGAAAACGGAGAAATTTTTTCCGACTGTGAGCAAATTTTAAAGCGTATTCGAATTACTTTTGGCCAATTTTTATTCGATGATCTTTTGGATTCAGTTGTGAAGGTGAGAGTTTTCTCTTTTTAGGGCCCCCCCTCAGGTGCTCACTCTTTAGTGGGTTCGGTGGGTGACTTTGTCGTTTTCGTTGTGTTGTTATTTTGGCTAGCCGATTTTGCTGTAATCGATTTGTGTTGTTGGAAATTGCGGTGAAGATTATTGGTAGAGGGTTGAGAGGTGTGGATTTTAATTATCGGCGCAGTAAGGAAAAAGTAAATAGCTCTCCCATTATTTTATGCGTAATTTTA
>JJRW01S0003058.1:114417-126288 GCA_001188405.1 Loxosceles reclusa
TTTTAAGTAACTAAGTTCCTCTTTCAACAGAGCCTGGTTCGAGTAGAGTTTGATTGCGCGAAACACAAAGGTTTTAAAAGCAGCGAGTTTTTGTTTCAAAGGATGGCACGAACGTGCATGGGGTGGGAGTGATACTAAATTGGATTTACGAAAAAACGGATTTTTTCGTAATGGGGAAACGAAGTCATTTATAAAACACGACAGTCACTTGCGATATCTGAATGTCATTGTGAACGTGGAAGATTGGTTGGTTGATGGTGGTTTAATGGTACAAAACCTGAAAGGCCATTCTGTGCCAAACATATGATATCCACACAAAACAAAAGAGTGAAACAAACATAAAACAAACAGGGTGACAAATCTGTACCCTAACCTTCCCCCATACCAGTTCATGCCATCCGATGAATCAAAAACTCTCAGCCTTCAAAAACTTTTGTGTATAGGGTAACCAATCTTTGCTCCAACCAAACCCTTCTCAACAAAGAACTTTGTTATTTAAAATCCTTAGCTTGCCAGAGAGGGTTCAAACCGAACATTATGGATTCGGCACATTTAAAATTCACCCGCCCCAGAATCCAATCTACTCTCACACCAGACATCCCCCACCCACCCTCCTTGCAGACCATTTCCTTACCATTTTTTCCGTCAGTCTGTTCCAAAATTAGTAGTATTCTTCGCAAAGCGGGTTTTCAAGTTAATTTCGTGCCCTTCCGCAAAATAATGTTTGATGGACTGAAGGATCCTGTGTCATGTAATAATTCCTGGGGTGTTTATAGGATCCCTTGTGAGTGCGGTGCGGCCTATATAGGACAGACTCTCAGAGCTCTCAAGGTCAGTCTACGAGAACATCAAAATTCAGCAAAAACTCAAGAAGTGTGAAGATCATCTGTTGCCCAACATTGTTGGGATAATGGACATCGTTTTAACTTTGCTGACGCCAAAATTATCAAAAAAGTTCGCGCACCATATGAACTAAACTTCCTTGAAGCTTTTCATTTTCTTAGGGAAAAATAAAATCGTGTCAACTCGGACTGTTTCCCAGCCTTCCCGAATGCTTGGATGCCGTTTGTTCACCACGAGAGAGTGCGCCAGGAGGGGGAAGTGGAATCCCGCCACAGTACTCAACCACACAGGAAGTCAGTTCTCGAGGCACGCGCGTCAAGTCAACACGTTTGAAAAAGGTGGCTCAATTTTAGCCACAGAAACCTTAGGTCACGCTTATAATTTTAAAACTTGTGCTCAATAAACGTCGAGTGATTTGAACTTTGTACAAGCTCTGTACAGGAGATGTTTGGAAAGCATCAATGTAAAGACGTAGTGCCTGGTGAGCTACCGGATCCAGCACCTTTAAACGAGACGGTCAGCCAGAACCATAAACAGCCCAAGCATAGTCCAGCTTGGACCGGATGAGCGACCGATAGAGGCGCAACAGCGAGATGCGATCGTCACCCACGAGGTAGATGACAAAAACTTGATATTTAGCGCCATGGTACACTTCACTTTCACATGACGGATATGCGCTGCGAAAGTGAGGGATCGGTCGAAGATGACACCAAGAAAACGGGTTTCCGGAACGATCGGAATCGCAACGGATCCTCAAAGGAGACTCTGGTCTAGATGAAAGCCGCGTTCGCAACAGAAATGCATGCAGAGGGTCTTCTCCGGTGAAAAGCGAAACCCGTTGTCATCCGCCCATTGAAGTAGCTGGTTCAAGCTGAGCTGCAAGACTATCGAGAAGTCGCATGTTAACCGAACTGTAAGAAATTTGTCATCAACGTACAAGGAGCACTGGATACTCGGTGGAAGCGTGAACAGAATACCATTCAGTTTGATGAATAATGAGACGCTTAAAATGACGTCCTAAGGGACACTCTTCTTTGAGAAAGTGGCGTGAAAGCGTCGTGGCAACTCGAACATGGAAAGTGCGATCAGCCAAGAAAATCTGGATAAACAGCAGCGGGTATCTCCGTAGCCCCAGAGCATGGAGGTCACGGAGAATACCATAGCGCCAGATGCGATCGTAGGCTTTCTCCAGGTCAAAGGAAATCGACACCAGGTGAGCACGACGAACGCCTCCCAGACGGACATCTCCAGGACGAGTGAATTTTCTAGAGTGGAACGAAGCCCCGCCTAAAAAAGCTCTGGAACGGGGGCAAGACACGAGATTCGAATAAAGTGCACCAAACGTGCATTGACCATCCGTTCCAGTAGTTTACACATGCAGTTGGTCAGAGCAATAGGTCTGTAATTCAAAGGTAAAGTGGGATCTTTCCCAGGTTTCGGAAAAGGAAGCACAATAGCATGACGCCATGCGGACGGAAACTCCTGCTCCAGCCACATGCGGTTAAGTAACCGTAGCAGCACACGGAGTGATGAAGGAGATAAATGTCGCAGCATGGCATAATGTACAGTGTTAGATCCTGGCGCAGAATCGGGAGAACGTGACAGAGATGCCTGCAGCTCAAGAAACGTAAAAGGAGAATTGTACCCCTCCGGTGTAAAGGGCCGGATGGGAATCTGCGTTCTGCAGAAGACTTCGCCTGGAAAAATGTGCAATAATTGGAACTATGAGAAACGTGGGGAAAAGATTCAGCTAATACATTCGCAATCGTGGCAATGTCTGACACGGTTCCACCATCCGTGCTCAAACAGGATATGGGGTGAGACGTATCGACCACAAATACGACGAATCTTGTTCCAAACAATCTTCGAACTAGTGGAAGACGTGATGTTGGACATAAACTTCCGCCACGACTCGCGTTGGCTGCGACGGCGGACTTTACGGGCATACGCCCGAGCCCGCTGGAAACGAGCCATATTACCCGGAGTTGGGTACCGGCGGAAAATGTCCCACGCCTTCTTCTGCGCTTTCTGGGCTGCAGAACAGTTGTGGTTCCACCAAGGTTTAGGTGATTTAGGTAAGCTTGTTGAAGTGCGTGGTATAGAAGACGTAGCTGCTTGGAGAAGACACGAAGTTACCTGGTCCACTGCTTGATCGATGGTCGGAGCCTGAAGCAAGTCGTCCGTCAACACAACGAATGTGGCAAAACGATCCCAATTGGCACAATCCACTTTCCACCTCGGCAAGCTGGAAAACTCGCTGTCAGTAGTGGTAGAGGACAACAAAATAGGAAAGTGGTCACTCTCTGTGGGGTCCGAAAAGACAGACCACGACCACAAAGGTACTGTGACAGAGCAAAAAGAGATCCAAAGCAGTAAATGACCGCGTTGGGGCATGAAGATATGTAACCTCACCAGTATTCAGCAGGAACAAGTGGAGATCTGTGAGCAAGCGCTCAACAACTCGACCTCTGCTATTGGTAGAGGGGCTTCCCCAAAGAGTTCTGTGACTTAAAATCTTGAAGCAACAGAACCGGTTGCGGAAGCTGAGACACCAGATCGCCCAAAGTGGAAAAGGCCACTCGGTAGCCCGGTGACAGATGCATAGAACAAACCGTGAACGTATGGCGGACAAAAATACGTACAGAAAAATGCGTACGTCAAAGCTATGGATGGCACGTGGTAGGAGACGAGAAGAGCAACGCCTCCTCGAGACTGACGAGTCATCGTCCGCGAGATAAATACCAGTAACGCAGCTGTACCTGAGCTGTCAAACACATCGTAGTTTCCTGTAAAGCGACACACACAGGAGAATGGGTGTGCAATAACCGTTTCAGGTCATCGACGTTGGCACGTAAACCACGACAGTTCCATTGTATAAGTGTAACAGACATAAGGAATTAGGGAGGTGGCGACGGCCACTGAGCTGTAGGACCCTGTTGTTTAAAGGAGGGTTTTTGCATAGCAACAGGAGAAAGCATAGCAACATGTATCCATAGAGCAGCCATCCTCGCATGTCGAGAATCACTGAAGGAATTTGATAATTTTATGCCATCGTGAAGAACCGCTCCAGAATAGAGTTTCTTCAGCAACGTCTTGGAACCCTTTTGTTTCAGTTTAGTGGACTTGGATGCAGAAGGAGTGGGGGGAGGTTTGATTAAGTTTGAGCCGTAGAAGCCTTGGTGGAGTGCTTCCTACGCCTAAAAGATGACTGAGGGGCACTGAAGAGTGGAAAGGCCAATAGGGGAAAGCTGAAAGATGTGTGGACTGCGGTCGACCAGTAGCTGTGAGTAACCGCCGCGTAAGATCCGTGGGGTGGTAAAGGCGACACAATTTTTTTGGCGTCTGCGTACGAGAGATGTAGTGTAACTCTGAACAGGAGATGCCCGAAAAGCTCTAGTTTACAAATAGTGCCTGATGGACCAGCGGATCAAGCAACTTCAAACAAGGTGGACAAGCGGACAGCACAAGTGGACCAGAAAGAAGGCTAATCAAGCCGGACCCACACGATCAGTTGACCCTATCCGGGGCCGCGAAGGAACCCGTAGTCTACCCGATTGCAACACTCCGGGGGCTATAACAAACTCCCGTTTAACTGAACCGGGGCTATACATATCGGGGAACAAAGCAATGCATATTGGGGACAGTACTTCACCCCTCAATTACAAAGATCCCCTTTTCAGCGATATGGGTCGCCGTACACGGCAAATGTGCACTCACGCTGGGGGCAAAGATGGAAGTCCCTTAAACCTAGGGTGTAGCCGCGTGAACCGCTAACCACGAAATAAAAACGAAACAGTAACGCATGAACGACATCAACACAATTGACAATGACACAAACAATACAGGCACAAGAAACAAAAGGTGAACGGTAGGCTAAAAATAACAAATGAGGAACAAAAGTGAAATTCGAACAAAGGCACAGAATCTGAACGAAAGCGAAAGTCTGGGCAAAGTCACATGACAAAAATATAAGAGGCGGCCGATGATGATGATGATGATTGGTGTCTTATGGCTCAAGGACCTATTAAGATCATACTGTGCCAAACACGAGATGAACATAACATTAACAAAGTGAAGACAAACACACACCCATGCCGGTCAGAACGAACCCGGGCTCCTCAGCACAGTATAGCCCGTCACCGGTACCACTGCCGCCACTGGAGCGCCTAAGAGGCGAGCGAAGAAGAACTAAACTGTAACACACGTGACTCAGTCACCTCGGGAACGCCACATCGCTCCCTGTACTTACCAAAAATGTAAGCCCCTGAAGGGCACACAGGAGAATGGAGGTGCAACAAAAGTTTCAGATCGTTCGATGTTGGCACGCAAACCACGACATTTCCATTGTGTGATGGAAGTAGACATAAATTTAAGAAGGGGCGGCGGCTTATATGTACTGGACTTTCGTTTGGACGAGGACTTTTTCACAGAATCAGGAGGAGATGCATGGTCCATACAATGCTCGTCCTCCAATATGGAGGGCGAGCTAAATGAATTTTAAAATTTGATAAGTCCATAAAGAACTCCTTCCGAGTCAAAATTCTTAAGCTTTTTGGAACCTTAAGGTTTCAACTTCGCGGATTTGGAAGCAGGGGTAGGTTTTTTTTTAGGAGGTGTTTTCGGTGTAGATGTGAGAGTCGTACAGGTAGCCTTTGGGGTTGGTTAGTTATTAGAGGTTTCATGGCACAAAACCTGAAAGGCCATTCTGTGACATACTTAGGATAAACAGCAATAAGAAAAAACAGATGCAAAACAAACAAGCACAAAAGGAACAAGATGGTTGACGTATACCCGTGTAAAGCCACTAATTTTACGTTATTTAGCGTCTTTGTATATAAATCTGATGATTTTCCAAATTATTTTTTAAAGCTCAGTAACCCATAACAATATATTATATTCCATTTCATACAAGATCTCACACAATTTTTTTCAGCCTTATAAAAGTTCCAAGTCAGCGGCTGTGTGTGTGCTTGGAAAAACTTCTTGGAATGGTCGAAAAAAACCTGTGATCTTTTTCTTAATAATTACATGCAATTGATGATTTTGTAACAATCCATGTTTGATTGTCCGTCTATGTTCAGCGATGCGTGTTTTAGCGTTCTGGATGTTTGCCTAATGTATGCTAATTTACATTCGCATGGGTATTTCATAAATACCGGACGAATTTTTCCTCTTTATGAGGGTCTTATTATCGACAACGCAATTTTGTTTGTTGGATAAAATACTGGGGTAAACTCAAAACTGGAGAATCTTAACGATTTTAACACTAATGAAAGGAAAGAAATGGTGAATTCTTATCACATTAGTCCTAGGCGCAATCTCAGGGATGAGGAAGGCTAACTTTTTTGGTGAGTGTTTGTTTGGGCCGTCAAATGACACTCTGAGTAACCTTTCCGTGGCCACGGATTTTAAAAGTTGCTTCCTTGTCGAAAGTTTCTTTCGTGGAGCAAATCTTGGATGCTCGGTGAACCATCGTGTGGAAATACTCCCATCTTTTGACTAAGTGAGTGACAGGATTTCTTATAATGGGGCAAAACAACTGAATAAAGCTTTCGGTGAATGGCACTGCCGTGAAAAACCGTTGTGTGTTCTGAAAACTGGGGACATTCGGTTTCAATTTCGATGGTAAACTGGATGTGTGGGTCAATAAAGTTCACTATTATTAACTAACTCAGAGCAAACAACTCTGAAAAATCTGTTGTCACCCAGGATTCGAATATACAGTGTAAGTTTAATCTTCAATTATTCACCACGAGGGTGCACCCGTCTAAGGGAGTCAATTTCCTTTCAGTACTCAACCCCAAACAAGAGGTCAGTTCAATGAGCAAGTCTAATCGTGTTAACATCGTTCAGTCGTCGTTCTGAAAAATGATGGATCCTAGATAATCCACGGTAACAATGTTCATAATTCTTTTCTGACGCGGTCGGCCGTGGTGGGCTTTTGCCTGTTGCCGACTTTGATATTTGTATTTGTATGTGTTTTATATACCCTTACTTGTGAAATACCGCTATCTTGTAACTGTGTTTAACTGTATCTCGCACAAGGATTGCAAGTCATTCTAATAAGTCCTACTTATTAACATATTCTCAGAAATAAATAGTACTTAACGCACGAATTGTTAAATTTCTGGTAATTATTGTACACAGACAAAAGTAAATAAATGCAGATTATCTGACGCAGGTGAAGACTACAGCGATGATTTGAGTTAATGATGTAAGAAAAACGCGATCATGACATACCAGCAAATTAGTTGCACAAAAACAGTAAGAAAAGTAAAAGTGTGACGTGAAAACCAGTCATCACTTAGATAATAAAAATGTGTCAGGGCAATATTTAAATACAATGAAGGGTTAACAAGTACAGGTGACAAAAATAGAATGGGCATATAAGAAACGGGAACGCTCAGATGTGCGAAACCATTGACATGCAGTGCGGTGACAATGAGAGCATGACGGAATATCTTTTCTCTTAGATGCTCACGGCTAAACTTTTAATCCTTCAGATACGAAGGACCCCATGACATTTCCATTCTGTTGTTTTAACGAGCAGAATGTAATTATCAAAACTTTTGACTTATGCTTTTTCTGTAGACGCTTGTCATACACAGTTGTCTCTATTGAACACACACGCTTATAAAGCAGTTTATGATTGTATTAGTTATTAGATACAGAATTACGACCCCCTGTTCGAGTCCCGGCCGGCATGGGTGTGTGTCTGTTCCCACCTTGTTCATCTTCACCTCGCGTTTGTCACAGTATGATCTTACTAGGTACTTGAGCCATAAACCACCAATCATCATCCTTTTGATCACAATTTTCAACATATTAATTTGTATATAGAAAAATTGACTAAAATTTGAAACTCCAGAAAATAAAATAATTGAAACACCATAAGATTCTATTAATTAAAAAAAAACACTACCTGCAAGAAATGTGACGTCATGAAACGAACTAACGAAAAGAAACAAGCATAAAACGAACAAGATGACTGTCGTTTACCCGCGGAAGGTACAGACAAGGAACAGGAAAGAAAACTTAAAAGGTGGTGATGAAACCAGCACAACACAAATGAAAAAAATGCAAACAAATATCTAAAGTTCCTGCGAAATATGACACGAAATTAAAAGCCGTCTCAAAATGGCAAAATCAAATGGTGCGAAAATCGTATGAAGAGCTAAAACACGAGAGTTAAAAATCCGCAAACGAAGTGACTTAAAAACAGGACAGTCAATGAAAATGTGGTGAATAGACACAAAACTGAATGATAGAAGGAACATGTAGGTGGCTCATCCCCACGCAAAAGGAACCCATGCGTCAATCGCGTGTGACCAATGCAAAGACGAGGGAGCAACAAGTCCTTCTGTCGGGTACGGCGAGAATTGCACGGCATGCAGCTTGTTAGAAAGTCTGCGTGTTCCAGAAACCTGGCCAGCGATCATGCAGACGGGCACGATTAACGGGTTTCATGCCAGCAAATGGGGACAGGCAGTCGCAGACGACCCATGGCATTGTCTGCAGCCTTGCTCCCAGGAATGCCGACGTGTCCTGGAATCCAGCAAATTACTCAAAACTACGAGTACGCAAATCACGCAAACCCACAAGAATGTGAGACAACACAGGATGAGGCGTATGCCGCAGAGACAAGAGCCTGCAAAGCACTGAGTGAGTCGGAGTACACACAGGTGCGTAGCTGACAACGACGACGAAGAGCGCCAGAGATGGAGTAAAGCTCTGCAGTGAAAATCGTCATCTGTGCAAGAAGGTGGTCAGCAAGTGTAATGCCACAGCAAACCATAGCGGAACCAAAAAGTTCCTTCAGATTCGGACACATCAGTGAAAATGAGGACATGTTGGGAATACGCTCCACGATGTGCAAGGTAAAACTGCACATACTGGAGGTGGGAAGTGCTGCATTTGGCAAACCGGCACAAGTCAAAATACACCGAACGCTGAAACTTCTCCCAAGGGCAATAGAAACCACAACACTATGCAATATCAGGAAAAGTCAAACCGAGCTCACTCAGTACCGAACGCAAGGCGGTCGTGCATGAAAATGACGTGCAAGGGTGGATTCAAACACTCGGCACCATAAAGGATGTGCACGTTGAGACTGCAACTTCGTGAAGTAGCGCAAGCTCAGCATCTGGCGACGGACCTCGAGTCCGCAGTTCATGAGCTGCGACGTACAAACTCTGTACAGAAGATGTCCGAAAAGCACCAGTGCACAAACGTAGTGCCTCGTGAGCCACTCGAGCACGTTTAAATCAGAAGGTCGGGCCAAATCATACACAGCAGAAGCATAGTCCAGCTTGGAGCGGATAAGCGATCGATATAGGCGCAAGAGGGAGACACGGTCTGCACCCCAAGAGGTTAGATGACAATACCTTGATGCTGTTTAGCGCCTTCGTACACTTCGCTTGCAGATGGCGAATATGTGCTGCGAAAGTAAGAGATCGGTCGAAAATGACACCAAGGAAACGGGTTTCTGGAACTACCGGAATCGAAGCGGATCCTGAAAAACAGACACGGATCAGGAAGCGTCTGCGACAAAAATGCATATAGACGGTCTTTTCGGGCGAAAACCGAAACCCGTTGTCATCCGCCCAATGATGCAACCGGTTCAAGCTGAGCTGTAATTGACTATCGAGAAGTCGCATGTTCATCGAATTGTAAGAAATTTGCAAGTCGTCAACGTACAACGAGCATTGGATTCCTGGAGGAAACGTGGACAGAATGCCATTCAGCTTGATAATGAATAATGTGACGCTTAAAATGGTGCCCTGGGGGACGTCTTCCTGGAGAAACTGTCTGGAAAGCGTCGTGCCAATACGTACCTGGAAAGTGCGATCAACTAATAAGTGCTGGATAAACACCAGCAGGTTTCCCTGAAGCCCCATGCATGGAAGTCACGGAGGATACCATATCGTCAGGTGCGATCGTAGGCTTTCTCCAGGTCAAAGAAGATCGACAACAGGTGAACACGACGAACGAACGCCTCTCGGACGGGCGTCTCCAGGGCGAGTACATTGTCTAGAATGGAACGAAGCCCGCGAAAACAGTTTTGGAACGGGGACAAGACATAACAGAAAATCCGCTTCAACAGTTTGCAAATCCATCTAGTAAGCGTAATAGGTCTGTACTTCAAAGGTATACATATAGGGGATCCTTTAACAGATTCTGCAAAAGGCAGCACAATAGCATATCCCCATGTCGAAGGAAACTCCTTGTTCCAACCAAATTCTGTTGAACATCCCAGCAGCAGCACATGAAGAGAACTAGGAGACAAGTGCCGCAGCACAATGTTGTGCACTGTATCAGGCACAGGAACAGTATCGCTAGAACGAGACAGCTGCCTGGAAGTATTTGGAGATGAGAATTGCAACTCCTCCTCAGCGAGCCTCTGACGAGTCCTTGTCCGTGTCATAAATAGCATAGCTGCGAATCTGCATCTGAGTTGTCGGACGGAGAAAGGTTTCTTTAAAGGCTATGCACACAGAAGAATGGATGTGCAAGAACCGTTTCAAATCACCGACGGCACGCATACTACAACAGTTCCACTATATCATTGTAGTAAAGATAGCAAGTTAAGTTGTAGACAGCGGCGACCTAGATTGAGTCGTATCCTGTTTCGGCAAGGGTTTCTTCTCTGTATCAGGAAGAGGTGCGGTGACCATACAATCTTCATCGTCCAAGGTAATTCACTGGAAGAATTGCGAAGCTTTATCATCCCATGGACAACTGCACCTTGGTCCTGCTTTGCTTCAGTTTTTTTGTTTTTTTTTCGATCACTTAGCTTTCGATTTAGCTTTTTTGGTAGCAGCTTGATGTTTCACTGCAAATGCCATGGCAGATGGAGAAGCTTTGTGGGTTGGTTGATGGAATTTTAATGGCACAAACCTGAAAATGTCATTCTGTGCCAAACGTAGGACAAATAGGACCAAACAAAAACAAACACAAAAGAAAACAAGGTGTCGTGTATTCGGGTAAAGCACAGCCCCACAAAGGACACGCTGCACCAACCTGTATTCGTGAGTGCAATAATGGATGATCTTCCGCTTGGGTGACACCAAAAGCACTTTGTATCGCGTAGTTGGTTGCCACTTGAGGCACGCCCGAGAATACGTAGGGTGATGTCCTCTGCAATTAATACAAGAGGTGGGTGAAGAATAATAATTCTCATGTGTAGGACGTCCGCATCGAGGTCAAGTCGCAAATCCACAAGATGTCTACCCATGTCCGATTGGTTGGTTCCCTGGATAGTGGATGTTTCATAGCACAAAATCTGAAAAGGTAATTCAGTGCCAATGTCCGCAAACACTGGCACTTAAAGCAGCGAAGCGGTCTGGGACAGCCGAACGAGACATGCAAAATAACGAGCTCTGATGTTAGTCAGTAATACAGGCTTGTTAAAGAGCTAAATTACGTGCCTCGTAGAAACACTGTCCATCTCAGTTGCATGTATATAACGTCGCACTACCGTAGCTCCTTATACGGAGAGCTCTAAGATCCTCCTCAGAGACATGCAGAAGATCTAATTCAGATATCACACCGCGGGAAGAGTTTTGAGTTCCATGTGAAGTAACGGTAACCGGCAGGTTGGAGAAAGATGTACATTGCGTTAGAATACGAGACTATTGTGAAGCAGTTTCAAGATGCAAATCACCCAATCGTGGTTTCTTTACTGACTTAGACGTGGTATTATTGTGGTAATTAATGCCAAGAATGAACGCAATACCAAAACATGCTGGGAGAAAACTTTTCCCAATGCACCACAGTACATGCTAAATCAGAAGAGATTTTTAACCAGATAATGCCAGCCAATATCCATCTTGTTAATTGACCATCTCTCGCAGTCCACATTTAAGCCCGAAAGAAAACCTTTGGGGTATTATGTGGTTTAACTTTTTCTTTTTCAGTAGTATTAAACGAAATGAAAACTCATCGAAGCGATCAAGATTACCTGTGGAAATATAAAAAACGAAACATTTCCGACTTACTGTAACGATGACAGATCGTTGATAAAGGTGA
>JJRW01S0003060.1:8787-21603 GCA_001188405.1 Loxosceles reclusa
AGCCATAAAACACCAAGCATCATCATCACCTCTCTGAGCTTATAATTTCCCACTTTAATTCGTAAGTAACAAAGAAGCTAAACTAGCAACAAGCCTTGGCTTGTTGCTAGTTTAACTTTACTTCCCTTGCCTTGTCACCTTTAACTTGCCTTGTTTGACTTGATTTCCTTTGCCTTGATTTGACTCCCTTTGACTTGATCAACTTGATTTCCTTTGCCAAGACTTTCCCGTTCGTTTCCATTGTTACGAGGAATGTGGACAATACTCTACATTCTTCACTTTTTCGGAACTGTAATCCATTCTTGATTTCGTATCCTTTGTCCTTTAGCTCCTGCAGTACTTCTTCTTCTGAAGTTCTACTCGGGAATACTTTTATCACATATTTTCTTGTTTGTGTCTTTTGCTCTTCAAGTATCCTTTATTCAATATTCTGATTTTCCAGCCACCTGATCACTTTTCTGAAGTCCTCCACGGTTTTCATTAGTATAGTCATTCTTCCAAATTTCGCTTGTGCATCGAAGTCTTCCTTTATTTGTTGTTTGGTTCCCTCTGCTATTTTTGCCCATGGGATCTCCTGCTGAGTATCGTTATTTGCGGGATTTTCCGCAATGGTGCTGCTGAATTTTCTACACTATTCTTTTTCTCACTTTCTTCTCCTGGTTTTTACCCTGCCTTCAGTCTTTGTTCTTCCTCTGCCCTTTTCGGTTTCTTCTGCCCAGTCCGGGGCCGTTGTAAAGGGAATCGGCTATATGGTCGCGAGCAGAGAGTTGTTATTAATGGATATCTTTCTGACCAGACCGTTGTAGAAAGTGGGGTCCCGCAGGGTTTAGGTTTTGGTCCACTGTTGTTTTTATTGTACATCAATGATCAGGACACGAGTGTCGGTGTTAGGATATGTGCTTTTGCTGATGACGCAAAATTGATGAGAGTAGTGAATACTGAAACTGAGGATATGGAATTGCAGAAGGATCTTGACGTATTGACTGGGTGGTCCAGGTCATGGGGAATGTCCTTTAGTGTAGATAAATGTCATGTAATGCACTTTGTAGAATGATATTAAATATGTATACCATTTGGGAGAGGTTGCTTTGACAGTTGTTGATTACTTTCGAGATCTGGGTGTTCTTATTTCTCAAGATTTCTCATTCTTGCTGCATTGTGCTGAGGTAGCTAAAAGGGCTAACAGGATGTTGGCTTTTCTTCGGAATGTTTTTTGTAGTAAGTTCGCATTTGTGATTCTGCCCTTGTACAGAACCGTTTGTGCATCTTCATTTGGAGTTTACTGTGCAGGTG
The DNA here is from genome assembly GCA_001188405.1 of Loxosceles reclusa. Lineage (NCBI taxonomy): Eukaryota > Metazoa > Arthropoda > Arachnida > Araneae > Sicariidae > Loxosceles > Loxosceles reclusa. The sequence continues at coordinate 10,081 of JJRW01S0003060.1, forward strand.
TGGTCTCCGTATCTGGCTAGGGACATCCAATTGCTCGAGAGAGAGTGCAGAGAAGGGCAACTAAGATACTGGAGAACATGACGGGTAAAAACTACACTGAAAGATTGGATACCCTTGGTATGTTTTTCTCTCGATAAGAGACGAATTCATTGCGACCTCATAACAAGCCTTTAAGATTCTTAGATGATTTGATACAACGCGCTGTGAACTGCTTAAAACTAAGGAGAGTTCTGTTACTCGTGGTCATGATCTGAAGCTTTAAAAACCGCGTGATCCCTTGAAATTACGAAGTGAATTCTTTTTTCATCGAGTTGTGAATTATTGAAATGATCTATTGGAGGAAGGTAGAGAGTTTGGGATCTGTTGATGGTTTCAAGCATTTCATTGACTCCGGTCCCCCTCTGGAAGACCCTCTGGTGCATTCGATTTATTATTTTTTTTTTCAATTAGCCTTGTTGGGCCCTTTGCCTGTTGCTAATTCAGCTTATTTGTATTTATATTTATTGGCTGTTTCTATTTCGCAATGCTCTTCATTTGTTATCCTTTTTCTGCATGGTTTTGAATGTACTACCCCCCCCCCTTCTCCACATTACATTTTGTGTCCATTGGCACATGTGGGGGAGAAGGTCTTAGTCTAGGGATTATTGGGAGTATTGGCAATCTAGGGAATATTGGGAGTATTGGCAATCTAGGGAATATTGGCTTCAGCCTTTTTCCCGATAGGAATGTACTGAGATATCTATATGAGCTGGAACAAGTAGGCTAGTCATTTGATGACTCCAAAGGTCTGCAGTGTAAAATTCATCTGTGGGGAGTTAAACTCTGGATCGAAATTCACTGGAAGCGTCCGGAGGCCAGTAAGAAGGATTCTAGGGCTCTGGAGTAGAGCTCTGATGCTTTCCTCAGAGTCAGGATCTCTGAAAAAGAAGGAGAAGATGGGTTAGAGTGAACCCCAGAGAGTCAAGAAATATTTTTCGCTGGGTTCTGTAGTCAGGAAATTTCAATAGAAAGTGAGTTGCAGTGTCAGGAGTGTTACAAAGGGGACGCAACGGGAAGGAAACGGTGCCAAATTTAAAGAGGCGAGAGATCAAGGATTTAGTTCGAAGTTTGGGCAAAATAACGTCAGTCTGTCTGTTAAGACGGAGGGAGCGAGGTATTTTGTCGGAGTCTGGAAGAAAAGGGAAAACAGTTGAATATTTGGAGGCCCTTCATCTGCTGGACAATGTGTTCTGCTGGAGAGTTTAACATGGTTTGCTAGATCTTGTTTTGATACCCAGTCAAATATTTTGTCCAAAGGGCTGGTGCATCGAGTAAGGGTATCCGCTTTCTCAGTGATCTGAATTCCTGCGAGCCCTGGGGTCCAAACGAAGATAACTGCCTCATAGGTGGGGTGAAAAACTTGAAGTGCAGAATAAATTTAGGAAATAATATTTGGAAACCTAATTGAAATGTGATCCAGAGCAGTGATGACTGGCTAGCGAACCGTGCAAAGTACATATGTCTGTCGTTCCCTAACAAACTGCTTGATTCCAGCTATAAGTGCGAGACTTTCGGTTCTGAAGATTGAATTCTTGGTATCTATGTCTATGCAGAACGAGGAGTCGTGATGGGGGGGGGAAATACCGTAATAGTAATGCGAAATACAGATTTGTGTGTGTGGCTACATCAGTGACTATAATGTGACCAGAGGGCCAATTTTTTGTAACTGCATCTTGGAATAGCCCCCTCTATAGCTACTAGGGGTAAGTTCTTGTTTTGGAAGGGGAGGGAGTTGTTGTGGATGTGAACATTTAAAGCCCTCCAGTCCCTGTGTGGGAGGTGCCACGGAGTAACTGTGTGGAGCCACATTCAGAAATAATAAGTGTTGATAAAAAACTGCTTCTCACTTTAAAAATAAATATGGAGTTAAATTGGCGCACCTGGGTGGAATCGGGATGAATGGCTTTTAAGGGAGAGTGTGGCCCTAGTGCTAGGTGTTTGATATAGAATTTAACTCCTTGAAATTTAACCTCTCCGAAATTTGGGTTTGGTGGGATTCTGCATAAAAGAGGTCATTGGGAATTGATCTGAGTAGCCCAGTGGCCGTTCTGATAGCCTGTTGGTATAGAGTGTCCAATGTGTGCATAAAAGATAGCGGGACATAAAAAAAGATGGGTGCTCCATACTCCAAGACTTCCCTGACTGTGGCATTGGTGATCCTGAGTAAGTGGTGTGATCGAGTTCCCATTTCTTACGTGAAATCATCCTCAGAATGTTCAGTTGCCGTGACACCTTCTTTTTGAGCTAGGTAGAATATTCAGACCAGAGGAGAGAAGGGGAAAGATAATTCCAAGGACTTTGAGATAATTTATCTGGGGCACATGGTACTGACCAATGCTATGGACATGTTGAGAGTTTTTGGAGTGGTGGGAGAAATCAATGGCCTGGATCTTTTCTCTGTTGATATTTCCATTTTCCATGTATGGACTATATTTAGTGCCGTTTGCATATGCCTGTGAAGAGTCTCTATGGAGTGGTCAGATCCGTAAAGGTTATCAGCATATGAGAAGCAAGAGACAGACATACGGACAAGACCAAAGAGGCCTGAAAGGCAAAATTGGAATAAAAAAGAAGACAGGATGCACCCCTATGGCATTCCATGGTGTATTTTACTAACCCCTGAGAAAGTTTTTCCAATCCTCACACTGAAACTCCTTTCAGACAAGAACTCCTGAATCAATATGCAGCATCTTTCTCCTATTCCCAGTTGGCCTAGTTTGTATAAAAGTCCATCTGTCCAAACTGAGTTGTAGGCTCCTTGAATATCTAGGGATAACATATGTATATATTTCTTTTCTGTCTTTGCTTGCTTGATCTCCGAGACCAAGGAAAATAGAGCGGTGTTGGTGTCCCGGAAAGGTAAGAATGCATGTTGTGAGGGAGGAAAGACTTCTCGGTCCAGGGCATAGTAAAGGAGGCGATTAAAATAATTTTTCCATCCCTTTGCACATGATGGATGTAAGGGATATCGGCCGATAGCTTTCAATTAGTTGTGGAAATTTCTTTGGTTTGTCATGGGGATTACCACTGAATGGATCCAGTTTTTGGAAAGCTTTGCTGTGGACCAACTTTCATTGTACATAGAAAAAAGTTGATCGTTACCCGGGGTGCGAGAGCAAAGCTTGCATATAGCAGATATCATCTCTTTATGGGAAAAAGGCCTATTTAGGAGAGAGAGAGAGTATTCATTGTTCACATTAATAGAATGCAGTCTAAAATTTTGTTTGCTTCACTCCCACAGTGTTAACTTATTGAATTTTACAAAATTCGGCCACCATTGAGTAGCGCATTTATTGATAAATACTAATACAGATAAAACATAGATTTATAAGATGGAGCCTAGATAGAGCATAGATCTATAGATGACCGAAATCAACACTCAAAATCGTGTAGTCAATACTACTAAAGCCACAGCGGGCAATGTGGCCATACGACAGTGGTAAGTAGAAATTCTTAGCTATGTAGACAGGCGAGTTGCACTGTAATCGCTTTAAAAAGTGGCTGCGATTATATGTGAAAAATGACGTTATTATTATTTTGAAACATTATTATAATGAACTCATGGGCAGCAAGGTGAATAGCTATATTCGCATTGGTGTGAAGCTTACGGGTGTATAAATATTTTTTCACAGACGTAAAAAAAATTTATGTATAAAATTTTCTCCAGTGTGTTTCTTCAAATGATATTGATTCAGGTGATTACAGTCCTTCTCAGCATTTATTTAATTTAAAAACTCGATACAAACGTGTTAAATGGTGCTAAAGAGCTATTTTCTGATATGTTTATAAGGAGTGCCATGGAACAGAAGTGCAAAATTGCAACTTTGCAAAAGCAGTAACTTTAGCTTATTTCGGCGTATGCAGACAGATACAGATATGCAGAACTAGCAACAGGACAATCAGAAAATACAGGGCCTCACAGAAAAACAATTTTTTTTTTTTTTTGCGTCCGTTGCAAGTAAAACACCCGACAACTATGAGAAAACATGAGAAAACTATGAGAAATCCCAAAATGCCGAAGAATATAGGGAAAGCAACTTAAAAGCACGGATACCTAAACAGAATGGGTCTTCTTGTCACAATTTGTATCAGACTGATAGTGAGCTGTCGGAGCCAGAACAAGTATCTCTCCAAACCCTTGAAGTTACTCACTCTGCTTCCATCCAGGATGCATTCCCTCAAGCTAATTCTAATTCTACTAGTACGGTTGCGAAGAATAACCCTCACCTACATGTAGCCTACTTGCCACAATTTATCCAGCAGATGAAAAGCCTCATGAAAAAATGCAACGTCTTCTCTCCCAGCAGAAAATGCTACAACCTGAATTGAAAATGCTAGCTAATTGTTTGCAGGGTATCAGATTGTAACAGCATATTACCCACAAACCTCTGCGGACGGAACTGCTATGGAATTAAAACGTTACTTGTTTAACACATCCATCCTCGCATGGAATTGTCGTTCATTGAAAGACACAGAGCCCTCCAGCATCGTATCCCTATACTTGCTATATCCGAATTTCAAGTCTCAGCTGAATTTCAGCTTAAACCTTATATTGCTTTCCACTCTACTCTTAATCAGAACCTCTCTCGTTCGTCTATTTTTGTGCACCGCGACGTTTCTCATACAATAATCACTCCATCAAGTGACCTTGAAACACTCGATACAACAGCCGTGAGGATTGGTGGAAAGCTACCGTTTACACTGGTGAACATTTATGTGAGCCCCAACGAGAGACTTACAAAAACTTATCTGGACGGTGTACTCCAGTTTCCCCCATCAATTTTAATCACTGGCGACTTCAACACTAACGATATTCTCTGGGGAGGCGATCGATGTAACAGGCATGGTCTAGTCATTCAGGCCTTCTTTAAGGAAAATGATTTAATCCTTCTCAACGACGGATCATCAATCCATGTCCGTGGTATTTATAGCTCAGCTCAAGACATCACACTGTGCTCTTCCTCCCACGCATGCTCATTATCCTGGAACGACATTCCGGATTCATTTGGGAGCGGTCACTTCCCAATTTCTATTTCCGATCTCGGATTCCGCCCGTTCTCATCAACTAAAAGACAGCCCCGCACAAACTGGAACAACTATGCTGTCTGTCTTGAATCCAATATTGAAAACCTTTCCTCCGTAAATACTGACTACGACAGTTTTGAGACACTACTTTAAGAAGCCGTTAAATCTGCCACAACAAACCTCATTTGTACGCCAGGCAAATTCACCACCTGTTTGGAATGACGCCACCCTCAGAAGACACTCAAACTGCTTTAGAAGGTCTGGCAGACTATCTGATGCTATTAGAGTAAAAGAAACCGAGGCTTTGCTTCGTAGACTCTACGAGCATGCAATAAGAGAATCGTGGCACTTCTTCTGCTCGTCTCTGAGTTCTAGAATCTCAGACAAAATGGCGTGGCGTAAAATAAGAAACATTAACATGCACCATCCCCCCACCCGCTCCTTATTACGTTGCTCAAACTCTTGGCAATGTGCATCAGGCGACCAACTCGTCCCTCTATCATTTTAATCATCAAGCTGCTCCGTCCAAAACTCTACATTACGCCATATGGGATTACACCCCCCTCCTACTCTAAGACCAAAATTTCGACACATTCCATGTGTCTAAATTACCCCATTACACTTGTGGAGCTTAATTTTGCCTTCAAGAAAAGCACCAAGAACACTAGCCCTGGTTCTGAAAATATACCAAACGTAGGTCTCCTGACACTAAACCCCGGATCTAGGCTAATGCTTCTGAAAGTTTTCAACAAGATCTGGGACGAGGGAAGTTCCTTCCCTCCTGGCAATGGACTGTTATCTGCCCTTCCTTCAAGCATGGCAAAGCCAAAAATGACTTAAGGTCCTACAGACCAGTAGCCCTCATTCTCTCCGTGTATTCGCAAACTCTTTGAGTGAATACTTCTGAAACGCCTCCAGGCCTTCTTAGAGAACAACATTATTTTCCCAGATTGTATGACTGTCTTCGGAAAATCCAAGGCCACCACCTGGAATTTATTGGAGCTGATGATCACAGATGAGACAGAGCTTGAAAAGAGACAACATACCGCAGTATATTTTCTGGGCCTATGTTCTGCTTTCGATCTTGCTTCCAACACAGCTATTATCCAAGAGCTATAACAAATTGGCATTTCTGGAATGTTGTTTAAGTTTATCAAATCTTATATGAGCGACCGACTTGTTCAAGTCAAACTCGGAAGTACCCTCTGTATTCCATTCACTTTCACAAGAGGCCTTCCCCAAGGTTGTGTGCTTCGTCCCACACCGTTTAATGTTCTGCGCACTGATCTACCAAACATCCTTCCTGAGCACACTCGGTGCTCCATCTCTTCAGATGATGTCTCCCTCTGGAGTTCCCATTCAGACGCTAACACACTAAGAGGGTCTGAATGCCGTGATGCTCCATACCGAACTGTATCACCTAAATAGTTCATGTCTACCTTTTTGCATGAGCTTCAGAATAAAGTACTCATGTGCCACCCTGGTGTTCGTCGTTCACTGAAGCGCGCAAAAGCGTCTGTATATTTCCCTAATCTAGTATGTATAATTTCAGATTACTTCCGGACGTGAGACATTTGTCAGCAAATTAAACTTGACAATGCGCTTAAGTATGGTAAAATATCTTGTGCTAGATATGCGTGAAACAGAGGGAGTGTCTCAGCAGTTTTCTGGATTATTGACGCGGTCGGCCGCAGCGGGCTTTTGCCTGTTGCCGACTTTAATTTTTGTATTTGTATTTGTATTTGGAAGCATTGCTCATAATGCCATGAGCCTCAACTTTTTCTTGCAATTTACCATGGGACATGCAATGAGTCCCGGGAGGATGGCAAGCGGGCTTAATTGCAAGCGTATGAGATTCGCCTCTTTTTACCGATACAAGCTTCCGCTTTTTTCACGTTTTTTCTTATGCAACCGCGTTTCTATATGAGTGTTTCGCGCATACTATTCAGTCTCTGGCCGCGGAAGAGGACGGACGCTTGTCGCACCGGATTGAAGATCCTGGGTGAGTCATAATTGAATGAGAAACTCCTTTTGTTCGTCTTTGTTTTTGTGGGATTTTTTTTCTGTGCAGTGAACTAAGCATAGTTAGAACACGTGTGTATGTTAGGAATGAAAAAACCCTGGTTCAGTGTCAGACTTGCTGTGTGTGGTCAGAAGACGCCACTGAAACCGCGAGGAATGATTTTTGTTGTACTAAACGTGCAAAATTCTCCGAACTTCAGAAGGAGGTCAGAAGATTGCGAGAGGAACTATCCAACCTTAAAGTTCAATTCCCCACAGGTATTGAGGTGGAAAAAGGAGAGCCAAACCAGGGTGGTGAGGTGACAAGTGAGATGAGGGAGTAGAGGGGGAGACGGGAGCTGGTTACGAAGAGTACAAAAAAAAACTGCGTCCTGCTCGGCGATTCAATGTTTTGCGAGCTTGGAAGCAGTTTGGGGAGGATTAACATGGGCTCTGTCCGAGTTTCCCTACTGGGGGCTAAGGTTAGTGATGTGGTGAGTGTTGCAGATTGGTAGTTGCAGATAGGGAGAAGGCAATCATCTGGGTGAGGACAAACGATGCAGCCGTAAAAAAATCAGAGGACTTCGTGGAGTGTTACAGTAGTTAGACATGGTGGCTAAGGATAGCAGGAATGTAACAGTTCTGGGGCTGTTACCCCGGCTACATAGAGGCTGGATCAACCAGCTAGTCATGAACATGAACTCTAGAATTGAAATGATGTGTCACAATAGAGACAAAGAGACGGGTTATGGAGGAGACTAAGGTTTTCTGTTCTCGAAAAAATTGAGTGGGTCTTTGGGGAAAAAGCGAGATGGTGGAGAAAAGAAACGTGATTCGGTAATAGTTTCGAAACAGGGCTCTGGGTATGAAGGTAGTGAAAGTAGTGTTTCAAAAGTTTCTTCAAGTAACCACTATATTAAAGTAATTTACGGGAATGTTCGTGGTATAAAGAACAAGATGGATTCAATCTTACACTTGCGTAAAACAGAATCAGTGGTTGTAATTTGCATAGTTGAAAGTCGGGCGACCCCAGAAGATAAGGAAATTTTGAAAGTTGATGGGCACAGGCAATTCAGGAAAGACAAATAATGTAAGCTTCTCTCCAGAAAAGACTTCGACAGTAAGCTGCCTAGATGTCTGTCGGCGTGGCGTAATCGGTAAAGCGGTCACTCCGGAGCGGACAGATCCATTGGTTCGAATCCCAGCGTGGACGAAAGGCGACTTGTCTTTACAATGCGATAAAAGAGGTGGAGGTATTTCAGTTTATGTCAAAGAGGGAAAATTTTGAAAGAACGTATCCAAAGTGCTAACTCTGATGGGGCAGCGGAGGGTGTGTGGATTGAGATTGGTAACAGTGCAAACCCGCTTGTATTACTTAGAACGTGTTGCAGGATGCCGTCTAGTAGTGAGGAATAGGACAAACCACTCTTTAAAGAAATCAGACACGCTGCCAAGCGAAAGAATGTTAGTATTGTTGGTGACTTTAACTATACGAACATTGACTGGGAAAAGTGTGAAGCGTCTGGTAAATGGAAGATATTTTACGAACTGGTACTAGTTTGCTTTCTTCACCAACATGTTAGCCATTGTACCAGAGAAAAGTCTATTTTGGATTTAGTGCTTTCCACCAAAGAATGTGGTGTTTTGGAGCTTTCTATGGGTGAATCCCTGAGGGACAGTGACCACGATACTATCAAATTCAATCTTCCTATTAAAGGTTTCATTCCTCTAACGGAAAGGAAGATTCCTGTTTTTAGAAAAGTCAAATTTGAGAAATTCAGAGACAGTGTTTCGCAAGATTTTGCAGTTCCTCTTGGCTGGTCTCAATGCACTAGCGGCATTTTTTTTAGCTTGCAGTTATTAAAAAACAACTTACCTGTAGTTTCGCTCCCTTCAGAACGATGTAAATTCTTCCCGAGATTAGCCCTCCGTGGTTTAATGGGGAGTTGAACTTCTATTGCACATTAAGCAAAATGCTTTTAAGGCCTTCAAAATTTCCGGCAATCAATCAGACAGGGATACTTACAATCAGACTAGAAGGAAATTTAAATATAAGGTATGAAATGCAGAAAAGAACACGAGTTAGCGATTGCGAAAAATATACATTCCAACACAAAAGCGTTTTCAGCTACACTAATAGACGCAGGGGTAGTTCTGAAAAGATAGAATCTCTTTTGTCTTCAGACCCAGATCTTATTTCCGATGACTTTGGTATGGCGAGGTTTCTTAACAAGTATTTTTCATCGGTTTTTGTCCAAAACAGTGGACTCGAGGTTGATATTGGCATAGTGCTTGGGGAGATGAATGCCATAACTCACGATAAAGAAGTGATTTACAAACAATTGTGTAAAATTAAAAGTATAAAGTACTAGGACCTGTTGAAATTTACCCAAGAATGGTAATTGAAACGGCTGATAGCATCGCATCGGACCAGTATCATCGCAAAAATTTTTTTACCGTCGATTATTAAGGAATGGAAATTGGCCAGTATCGTATCATTTTCAAAGGTGAAGACAGAGAAATAGCAGCGAATTATTGTCTAATAAGTCTGACTTCAATTATAAGGAAGAATGCTGAGGATATTATTAAACGACAACTAATAGCGTTTTAGAATCCAAATCTCTTATCCAAAATTCTCAGCACAGATTTAGGAATAAAACGCCATATATCACAAAACATTGCAACTTTATGAACTTGTTACAAAAGAACTATATAACAAAAACTGTGTCGATGTAATTTATCTCGATTTTCGTAAGGCTTTTGCCAAGATTTTTAATTAGCAGCAAATTATAGGAAAAAATTAGGAAAATTGGCGTTGGTGAGGCAAGTTACTGAGATGTTAAGCAGTTGGCTAACTTGTAAGTTCTCCCCACAAAACATTTCGAAATTCAATTTACGTAATTCAACTCAGAAATGTAGCTTAACGGGTAAAGTGATCACTCCAGAGATGACAGATCTGTTAGTTCGAATCCTTACGTCGACGTAAAGCAAGTTTTTCTTTACAATGGCGCCTGAACATATGGACTCACACTAGTGGCCAAGGACCCAACCATTAGGTCCACCCCTCGAGGTCAAGAGACCTGACCTCTTTCTGTACGCGGGAGAGGATGTAAGGTTCTCCCCACAAACGACTTCGAAAATAAGCTTGCAAGACACTTGTCGGCGGAGCATAACCGGTAAAGCGGTCACTCTAGACATGACAGATCCTTTGGCGTCGACAAAAGGGTGATTCAGGCTACGACAAAAGGATACATTTCTTACTAAACTAATCGAAAGCAACGCTTCATAATTAATGGAACTTACTCAAACTGGAAAAAATATAGCGAATGGCGTCCCTCAAGGTTCTCTCCTGGGAGCTCTCCTTTTTTGATTTACGTGAATGACTTAGAGGAGGGTGACAAATAATTTGTTCGAGAACTTAGGGATGACGCTAAGGTCATGCGAATTGTAAACAATGAAGCTGAAGCCCAGGAACTCCAAAGCCATATAAATAACGGGATGGGAGGAAAAAAAATTGTCAATGGTCTTTAATATTGAAAAATGTAGAGTGGTGCATTTCGGCAGTAAAACAAGAAATTTAGCTACTAGATAGATGGAAAAGAACAAACGGCGGTGGACTGTATGAAACACTTAGACGTTCTTGTGACTAAAAATTTTGGAAATCAGTGTATTGCAGCTGTTAAAAAAAAGTTAACAAGATGTTAGGGTTTTATGAAAAGCCATCTGACTTGTCATAAGAGAAGGAGAGAGATAAGTTCTCTCGCTGTATAAAACGTTAGTGCGTCCACATGGTAAGCCTCACCCCCCCCCCCACACACACAAAAGACTTCGAATGTAAGCTTCCCAGATACCTGTCGGAGTAGCTTAAATGGAAAACTGGTTTCTCCGGAGATGACAGATCCGTACTTTCGAATCACTGCGTGGACAAAAAAGGCAGTTTCTTTACAATGGCGCTCGAACTATGGACTCACACTAGTGACCAAGGATCCAACCGTTAGGTCCACCACACGAAGATGTAAGGTTCTCCCCACAAGAGACTTTTATAATAAGCTGCTCAGATACCTGTCGGCGTAGCTTGAATGGAAAAGCGGTCCTTCTGGAGATGACATATACATAGGTTCGAATCTCGACGTCGAGAAAAAGGCAGATTTCTTTACAACATCTGGAATATGCCGTACAGTTTTGGCCACTTAAAGACATTGATCATCTTTAAAGAGTTCAAAGAAGAGCTACTAAGTTCATCGAGGGGTTATGGAATCTTGAATATATTGACAAGTTAAAGGAACTCAAACTCTTTAGCTTGCAGAAAAGGAGGGATAGAGGTGACTTTATTCAGACTTACAAAATTTTAAATGAACTTGATGCTGTTGATAAGGACTTTTTTGGAAAAGGCTACAGTGGGTTCACAAGAGAAAATAAGATGAAGTTGATTAGAGAAAAGGCTAGGTTACAACTAAA
>JJRW01S0003078.1:31137-41333 GCA_001188405.1 Loxosceles reclusa
AGTAATTTATCTGCATTTTTATTTCCCTTGTTAAATTACATGGAATATGTAATGAATTAAATCAAAAGCACAATCACTTAAATAAACAACATTTTCTAATTTGATCTTAGAAATATCTGTTAGACAAATTATAAGGGTATCGAGGTAAAGTGGCGTTTTGTTTGTGAGTGTATGTTAAGGGACTGAGGCTAAGGGACAGACAAGGGTGCAATGAATCGTAGGGACGGCTTTCCGCAGAGCTGATCAAAATAGATGTATTCCTTTCCGCTGGACAGGACATCTAAGCGGTCAGTAGAAGTAGTGGATGCAAGCAAGGCATTAAAATTCATTCATTACTGCTCGAAGCCACCGCATCTAGGCTAAATCAATATCCGCCCATTGTCTCATGGGGCATTGATGAAGCATTTATGTCGCACTGGCGATATTTAAAACGGGGCTCCGACGAAGACCCATTTCTCAGACTGCCGCAGACACAAACTGCAGCAGTCAAGAGAAATGAAGTCGGAGTCATCTCGTGTGGAGGTCGATTATATTAATTAGAATCGCCGGACAGGAGCGCAGGCTCCTGAGAAAACGCGCACCTGAGTGACATGATTGCTTCTTTAATATTGTATTACTTCGAGACACACAGGGACGAAATTGCTTATGATCAATGTATTCCAATATTCTGACCTCTCCCTCGGTCGCTCGATGGCCGACCGCCCTGGCAGGAGGACGAAAAAGAAATAAATTTATTAAGGCTCTTATTGCTTTGACAAATACTCGGCAAATGGTTGATGCTCCACGAGTGGAACAAAGTCTATGAAAGGTGTAATAGAATTCATCGGACGAGGTTGATTGCGTGCGAAAGGCAAAGTGCCTTGGGAAGAGTAAACGCTTGGGAATGGAAACACACGGGAGATATAAAGAACATGTTTTCTTTCCTTATGATTTACTGTGTGACAAGTGTTCCAAAATGCCTTTGATCCTGAGTGGAAACTCTGACGTCCTAAATTTAAACGAAGGTTAAAAGAAAAATTCGCAGTGAGACAAGAGTAGGTATAAGAACGTTTCGTCTAAAGTCGTTCCCTCATCAAGAGCATAAAATATGAAATTTCCAAAATAAATTTCAATACGTAGAGCAGAAATTTCTGCTCTACGTAAAGTTTAATGTTTTGAACTACACCTATCTGACAGCGTTGTTTATAATAAGAAGGAAATTCAATTGATATTGGAGATGTCTTACTCGCTCAGAGATGCTGTCTCGGCAATAATCAAACCAGGGCCTGTCGATTGGAAGGCTATGACGAGATCAGGTTCGAAACCTGCGTTACAAACGAATGTCATCTCAATTTAATGTTTGCCTTATATGGGGTTTAGAAATCTCAAATTTTGCATTGGGTAAGTTTTTTCATAACTTAACTTAGTTTAAAAAGCAATAATGACAACATCCAAGCAGTCTGAGAAACTTCTAACGCAATATTGATCTTTTATTCCGAGGATATTATGGATGTGATGCACCCACTGACAGGCCTAGAAAAGAGACGTGTGCTCTGGAGAAACAGTACACATTGATTCAGATCAATCGTGGGCCGAAGGTACGACGTAAAACATATATGCATATGCAAAACGTTTCAGTCGACGCAGGCATGCGTAAAAAAACTGCTCACTTGGGATCAGATATAAAACAGGATAGAAGGCATAGCCAATTAAGTCAGGTTTATGCAATTGCTGTTAAGTAACGTTGGTAACGTTCAAAGAAGACAGGTTACAGCACAAAGAACTATTCGAATGTGGCATCCGAATGGTCCCAAGACAAAGTTTCTCGAATTTTGATTGTGCCGCAATGTGTAATTTCAATGCTATGGCAAGTATTTTCAAGTACTGGAGATGTGAACTGACGACAAATATTAAGGTTGCCCAAAAGGTAACATCTCAACAAGACCATGAGTACGCGGGGGGCGAGGAGGTGGTCATGGTGGTCAACCCCTCCCTCCAAACGTTGAGAAAGAGAATTGTTTAACTTTATTTTATCGGAATAACACTTATTATCGTATATAAACTAAGACAAATTTACCATTTAAACAACTGGATATTATTAGCTAAGTTCGGTATGTACATTGATGGCCATCCAGAATGCGCACCAAGAACGACAAGAGATATGGAAAAAAAAAGCCAAATTTATTTCAGAGATTGCATGTAGTATCACTGTTCTCCATCTGTATCGAACGCAAGTGCGTCCATATCTGGAATATGCCGTGCAGTTGTGGTCACCGTACCTCGTTAAGGACATTGAATATATGGAAAGAATTCAAAGGTGAGCTACTTCATCGAGGGGGTTATGGTATCTTGAGTATGTTGACAGGCAGGTTAAAGGAACTCAAACTACGTAGCTTGGAGAAAAGGAGAGCTAGAGGTGATTTAACGCAGACTTATAAACTTTTAAATCCATTTGATGTAGTTGGTAAAGACCTCTTCAGAAAAATCTGCAGTGAGTCCACAAGAGGAAATGGAATAAAGCTGATTGGAGAAGGTACTGGGTTACAACGAAAGCACGAGTTATTATCTAATAGAGTGGTAAACAATTGCAATAATCTAGCGATGGAAGCGATTCAGGCAAAGACGGTTGAGAGTTTTAAGAGAAAAATAGATGAGAAACTCAGTAGTTGTGTCTAATGATAAGTTCCGTTCTCTCTTGGTTGCCCTGATTTGTTTTGGACTTGGATGTTCATTGATTGAGATTTGGTTATGTCGTTGTATTCGGTCTTGGGGTTTTTGACCTTGGATAATCATTTGAGATTTTTTATTTCCTTTCCTAATTATTATTATTTTTTGTTTCCTGCACGTTTTATCATCACGTTTAGTTGTGTGTTTTCTCTTATATGTTTGGATGTACTTGTGTTTTATTTCTTAGTTATAATTTATGTTTGTATGTCTGTATGTAAATGTTTTATAAATTGGGGAACACTGTTCCCTACTTTATGCTAGTGTTGAGCGCATAGGCGTGGAAGGGGTTTCCCCAGTATTATGGTCTTTTATGGGTGGATGTTTGTATGTTTCTTTATGTGGTGCAGGCAGAAGCGTGATTCGTCCAAAAACACAATGGCACGTCATCTGGATGTCCATCTCCGCCGTTCAGTACACCATATCAAACGCTTTTCGTTTACAGGTAAAGGTAAGTGAAATAATGGACGCCTAGCGGAAAGTCAACTGTACAGCAAACGACGTCGAATTGCTCCTGCGGACACCAATTGTTGTGTTACAGACTGTATTCCTTGTAATACGATTGCGGATGGGGCACTGCGCTCCATCAGTGCTATGCGCACAATATGTCTGTCTTCCCGTGGAGTAGTGTACCGGAGGGGGTTTTAATTGGTCCCCTAGGTCAGTTATTCCCTCCTGTATCCACCGATTCCATATTCGCATGACTGTTGCTTGGCTATATCCGACACGATGACCAGTTTCCTGGAAGGGTAATCCGACATCTTTGTATGCAAAGATTCTACATCGGCCGAACTCCAAAACGTGTTCAAATGATGGTCGTGTTTTTCTTCGAGGCATATTGAGGCTTCCCACGCAAAAACGCAAAAACAAATCCACACCAAAAGGCAATCCCACTACATAAACAGCTTTCTGTTCTCCTTTGATATAGCTCTTGTAAGTGGCGCTACAGGCGCCCATGATGTGCGTCTGCGCTCTAATGTCAATCATTTGTATATCCTACAGACGTAAACGTATGGTGCAGATTTGACGCCTTACGGATGCTTCTTTCATGGTGTTGCATTTTGGATGGCCAGAAGTTCAGCAAGCACAGTAAAAAACAATAGTGAATTAACGACGATTCTCTGCCTCCAAAAAGGAATAGGTTGTATCTTCGCTCAAGTAGTAGGCCACTGTTTAGGAATGACTGTTCAGAGTCAGAGCAACCTCTCTGGAAAACAATTGTGTTCAACCCTAACAGCTGCCACAAGGATTCAGTATTTCGAGACGAACAGCTTAGAGGAGATTCGGAAACGTCGCTCTTAAGCGAGACGTCCAGCAGTTTGCATCACCTCCCACATACAGAAAAGAACGCGCGCTTTTAGAGTGGAATTTGTAACATCGATAATAGAATCAGGGACAGTGGGGAAATGTCATGTTCAGAGATGATTCGTCCAAATTCAGAACGCAGAATGATTCTCGTCCTATGTTAATATAGTACGTGGAAATCGTTTTTACTCGCGAAACATCACGGCAGACATCGTCAGGAAATGTCTTAGTGTCGACGAGCGGGTCGCACGGGCTTTCACGTTATTGCTGGGGGGGGGGGGGTGCTTGTTACTGCTCAAATACACAAAGAGACGTGGAGTCCTTGAGCCTTCTGTTCGTATCTTTCGAGATGCTGTCGGTCCTGGATTTCTATTCATGGACAACAATGCACCTGTTCACCGTTCTGCCCTGGTCGGTGATTTCCTTCCTTGTGAAGATATGTAACGCATGTATGGGCCAGCGACCTCTGTTGATCTTAATCGTGTGGGATATATTGGGGCAACAGTCGTTGTACGTACGTGTGGGATATATTGGGGACTTGTAGCACTTAAGCACCCAACAAGCATTATTACTGAGTTGAAAATCGCTCTTTTTGCGGCTAGGAACTCTTTGATCACACAACTCACTAACACCATCATCGAGAGCATGGTAAATCAATGCTCAGCATGCGCAACTACAAGATGCAATCACACACGTTATTGAACTTTAATACCAGTGTTGCCTGATATTTGGTTTGGACCAAAGTTAAAACTCTTAATGTGGCCATTTTAGTTTCAATGTTTTTCCATTGGATAATGAAACTTATTATCATTCTTCTTTCTCTCATTATTTTATCCTTCCATAACTTTCTTATACCCGTATAACCCGATTCCTTGAATTCCGACTGAAATTTCATGCATGTTATACCAAAATCAAAACTTATGTTTAAATTTAAAAACGAGTATAATATTTGCAGTCAGAGAAATTACAGAAGAAACTTCATAACGTGGCAAAAGATTCTTTGTTGTAATGGGCATTGCAGATCTTAATTTCATTTTTCTACCAATAGAAGTTGTTTGTGCAGTGGTGCGAAGGAACAATCATCTCATTGCATTTAGTGAAAATAATTTTAATGTAACGCGATTGCTAAGAATATTTCAACTCCTGATTTTTGATTAACTCTCCATGTAGGCGACTTATTTCTGGTCACACAGTTCCTTCTTTTACCGTTTGTGACACACCAGAGAAAGAACACTTTGATGCATCTCATAGATTTGTAATGTAAACGACTGTTGGTTTGGAACGGCGAACAATAGATTTCCAAAATCGCACTGAAGCTTTCTAAATTGCAAGTTTTAGCTAAATTCGTGTAAATAGTCGTCACTGGAATTCTGAACATGAAGCTGAAAGGGCAAATGTTTTATTTAGACTATTGTTTATAGTAATGGAAAACGTTGCGTTTGACGAATTTCAGACACAAACATACCTAATAGTAATATGCTAATGCTTAAGTTGAAGAAGAAGTGGCATAAAAGATTTGACATTTAGCATTGTCCTCGCTCAGATTCGTAGTTTGGATTGCACAGAAATTTGCCATCAGGGAATAAATTTATTTTTTATATAATTGTAGTCTCCCAAGAATAGCGTACTCATCAGCCAAACTACGACAAATTAAAATTTTCAAGATGCCATTGTGCTTAAGATTTCACAATAGAAATGCTGCATTTTTTTATTTAGAAGATCATGTTTTGGGTGATCTCAGATAAAGTGTTGTTAGACCTCCACTCACTCGCAAAAATATTGGCAAACTTGAACGAGCACACTTTCAAGAGTAATACTTGTTATGGCACTCTCAGGCCAAGCACATAGCAGGCCTAAGGGTCAGGCTGAAGCCCATCCCAAAATCTTGAAAAAGTAGTGTTTTTTATTATAGTTACTACCTAGTGCAAACTGATTTTTAAATAACTTTAATTTTTAAAGTTAAATATTGTTATAATATTCTTAGGTATAACCACCACATAATTCCTCTAAAGGGTGAGAGCATAACTCCTACAAAAGAAAATCCTGTCTACAGGCCAGTCTCAGGCCTTTCAAACTTTCCAAAATCGAAATGCTTCATATATTAAAACAATTTTGTAGACGTTCATTTTATGAAATCGTATCTCAATAAGAACAGTAGTTCACATGAGGCTTCCGAAAAGCAAATTATTTGGAAACTCGTGGTCACATGCATATTATAAGCTTCAAACTGCCTTTTTTTAGATTGAGAATTCGACCAATAGCAATATTTCCGTATAAGATATCTCATGAACTTCCTGATAAAGTATTTCCAAATGCTAGATAATATGTTGTGTGATTCTAATAAACACTGAAAAATCGAGAATTTAGAAAAAAAATTAAGTTTTAGAACACATGAAGTTCAATCTCTAAATTTGGAAAATAAATGAATATATTAGTTTATTAATTGTAAAACATTACTCATTTTCATGAAGACTTTACTGCATATTCTAAACAAAACTCGTCTAATTCCTTTAATCTTTCAAAATTAGCTTTTCTTCACGATTTTTAAGGAGGAATTATTCGCGCAATCAATTATGATCTTCTTTATTTTTGTTTCTAGTTGGGAAACAGATTGTGTTTCCAGATCTGTTTCTGAGTTTTGGGTTCTTGCTTCAACACAGTCAAGAAACATATCTTTGACGATCGCATACTAGTTCTGAAGCCACCAAATTAATATTCCACACAATTAAAACATTTCTTATATTGTTTCTCTTTTGACAACAGTATCCAAGAGACTGTGAAATAGCAGACCCGATTCGCCGTAGGAGCTATGTCAGAAGGACTTATTTCCTGAAGAATTTATGTTGACATTTGGTGGCTGTTTAACATAAGTTTTCTTTATCTTATGGACTTAGATATTAATAACTGAACATTGAGGACTAGTTCCGGTCAAGTTATCCGTTTAATTTGCACAAATGGTATCACGAATTGTTATTGTTTCACCACGTTGGACTTTCGTATTCCTGTTTTAGACTGTATCTTGCGAGGAAAGAGTGCGCACTCACCGTATTAGTAAGAAATTTCAGTTTAAGGAAAACCATTTTGTAATATTTTCAGACTTTCACATTTAAGAAATATAGTTAAAGGAACGTTTAACGCTTTATACTGCTCTAATACAGAGTGCATTATGCTTTTCAAGCTTGCAAATGGAATGACCGTCTCCATAATAATAAAACTAGAAGAGAGGGGAGATGTCATGTATTTGGTGCAAATTTGTCACGATGTGTTGAGAATTATGAAGTTTTTGGAATGCGTATATTTTTTGGATGTAACCATTTTCTCGAATGTGAATTTTTTTCGAAAGTGAACTTTTTTGAATGTCGACATTTCTTGGTGCATAGACATTTTTTACAACGTGAACGTTTTTTCGAATGTTAGCACATTTCTGAGTGTGAACAATTTTTCGAATGTTAGCATATTTCTGAATGTGAACCATTTTTGAATGTGTTCATTCTTCGAATGTGAACAATATTTGAATGTGTACATTCTTCGAATGTGAACAGTTTCGAATCTGTTTGTTATTCGAATGTGAATATTTTTTCGAATGCGAATATTTTTCGAACGCAAATATTCTTGAATGCAAATAAATTGGAAAATTGTTGACAATCTTTTGTTCGCGGGTCCAGATATAATGGTGACAACTAGAAGTTAAAGAGCGCATTGTTTCGACCATTTCACCGTGGTCTCTTTCAGGCCGACAAGGATGCACAGTACTATGAGCTGCTAATGATCTGAGTTGGCGTCCTATTGGATCTTCTGTGTAATCTTCTAAAAGGTTTTGATTTCTATCGGAATACAGATTCCTTGTTTCGAGCGATTGTTATTTTTAGCCATATATTCATTTTTAGCGAGTGATAATGATATTTAAATCATTCTGTCCCTCGGAAGGGTCGGCTACTCTGGGGGGGGGGGGTTCTTTGGTGTTAAACACTGGCCTTATTTACAGAGGGTGTAGCACGATTTCTTCGGAATTGACTCGTAAAGTACAAGAAGAATACTCATATCCCAACAAGATTCGAACCCGAACTCTATGGATTACATTCTGCAAATGGAACCACTGTGCCACAAGAGCAACATTATACGTTTTAAATAGAACTGAAGACCTCACCCATCCATTTACAGTGGCGTATAGAGGAGTATATATAACATAGCGTCCAAATTATGATAACTAAATTTCGCCATCGATTTCGCTATTAAAATCGACGCAGCTTTAACCGGATATATTTTTTTTAAAAAAACAGGGTTTCTGCCAAGACAACAAGAATGATGGCACCCTAGAGGAAACAGAATTCTTCAGCATGTCACTTACGACCAATGCCTCGTTGCCTTGGGGATCTCGTTCATGTGATTCCATGTGGGTGTGTACATGACAACTAGTTCATTGTAAAAATTGTCAAGAACTAGTCTTATGTAAAAGGCGTGATAGAAGTCATCGTTCCAGAGACGATTGCGGGGGTACTGTTAAATATTTTCATAATGGACAATAAATAACCGCAATTTACAACTTTTAGCAGAGTAACGAAAAACAACTCGAAGGCAACAAAGAAAATTACATGATGAGATATTCCGGTATCAAATGACCATGTTAGCAGGCAAGAAAATCGACACTCATCCGTATAAAGCAAACTCCACTTATGTTGACGCCGGGGTTCAAACCAACGGATCTCTAGAATAACAGTCTAACATGACGGTTAAGCTACGCCGACAGGTATCTAGGAAGCTCCTTTGTTTCGAAGTACTTTCTGGGGAGAACCATACATCCACCGTTTTTCTTTATATGCGTTGCGTGTCGGTGCACTTCCCTTGGGGGAGTCCAGCTACGTTGAAACCTTAAAACTGCAGAAATAAAATCTCAGAAAAGTATGTACAGTAGATAACATTCGTATACGGCACGAGACGTAGGCGCGTATTATGTGCCGCATTCGTCTCATTGGAGACTTTTGACTGCTGCTACTATGGGAATTTCAGTTACTCATGGCCTTGTTGAAACTTTGTTCTTGCTAAGGCATCTACTTACTGTTCTCGAAACCATGTCCCGAGTGCGAATGGCACAGGGCCATCGGGGGATGGGTTCCCATCTGGCCTATCTTAGGCACATTGGTCTTACTTCTCGAGCCTCACCATTGCTCGAGCCTCGGACTATAGTTCGTCATTCTCCGTGAAGAGATAGATGATTCTGATCGCAGTCAGTTCCAGTCGAACCCAGACAGACATCTCAGAGGTTTTGATACGGCGTTGACCAGGACGGCCCATCTTCACCGAGGGCCAAGTCCGCCTTCATTCCTTACTTCTCCAGTTGGAGAACTCCCAGATGGGTGAGATTGGAGTCTATAAACTTCGCCAGCTCTGCTAGCTCGTATCTCACATCCGCAATTTTATTCCGATCGAGGCGTTCCCCCAAAAGCAGAGGTCCCGTGTCACTACTACGGTATGTGGGCATCCTAGCGCGTAATATCGAGCGCTGACGCAACTACACGCCGGCTTTGAGGTGTGTTTCCCTATGAAGTGGAACAGTATATATAGCAAACGAAGTATACCTTTTAATAATACACCTTCATGTATCCTCATACTGTTATCTAGACCTCCTGATACGATGTTTTTTATGCTACAATGGGAATGTCGGCCACCATAGTGGGGCGCTGCTATCTTAAGGATCTGCTGGCATCTCTGTCTATATGCGAGAGGGTAGCATTATTCATTGAGGGCGATGAAAATGTGTTTGAACGAACAAACACTGATTACACTGTTCAAACAATGATTAAGTACTAAGGGCTAGAGGTAGAAGTTGTGGGCGGTCCATGGTGGGACTGCTAGGTGGTGGTGGTGGTGGTGGGGAGGAAGTTCGATCCCAAACTCTTGTGCTTTAGAGTCTGATAACAGAACCACTATCACGCAAGAGTGGCAAGCCTGATAGCATGTAAATACTTGCTGTTCTCCTATACACAATCATCGATATTTTGAAACTTTGGAATAAATCTACATTTCTCTTAAGGGAGAGAAAACTGCGTCTAGTATGTTAAGTGGTTTCTCAGGACAAATGATTTACCCAAAATGATAGATCCTCTTAACTTGTAAAGAAAATCTTTACTTCAATTTGTCGGTGCCAGGAATCGAACCCGGAACGTTCTACTCCGGAGAGCCGCTTTAAC
>JJRW01S0003084.1:63331-74888 GCA_001188405.1 Loxosceles reclusa
CCGTTTAAAGAATTTTGACCAATTAGTTAAAAACAAGTGTTGCCACTGCGAAGTTGGAGTGTGTGCTTCTTGTGACTTTGAATACCATATTCATCATCTTGAATCACATAAAACAATTGAAGTGTTAAGTCAAATACGTATACATTATCTCCGAGGAAGTAATTGGACACCTGTGATAGGAAAAAAAAAAACGAAATTTATTCACCTTCAGTAGATGGTAGAGTTTCCACTATCGGCGATTACAGCTGCGACCTTCTGGTGCATTATCTCCACCGGTCTTTGCACGACGGCTAGTGATATTTCCACTGAGCTTGGAGAAGAGAGACATTCTTTCACTGATTTTAGACGGCGAGAGGTACCCCTTAAGTCAACGCTCCAACTCATCCCACAGGTTCTAGATAGGGTTAAGATCCTGGCTTTGGAAAGGGGAGACCATTCGATTAACCCCATTGCAATCATACCAAGCCATGGTGGACGTAGCAACATGGCAGCTGGCGTTGTCATCCTGGAAGTAACACGGGTCCACCCCATAAAAATTCCACAACATATGAAGAAAATGGTCCTCCAAAATGTTGCGGTAGGCCTCTGCGTTGAGCGTACCAGGAATTGCGACTAAGGGTCCCTGGCCACACCATGAGAAACACCCTTTCAGCATAACTCCACCTCCGCCGAACTTCACTGTGGATACAATACATTCCAGCAGGAAGAGTTGTCCAGGATGACGCCAAGCCCAGACCCTGCCATTCGAGGATGAACATTGATTCGCTCCAGAAAACCTGTTTTCACTGTTCAACGGTCCACTGTCGAGGTTCTTTACATTACGTTAGCTGCGCAGTGCTCTTGGACTTGGTGATGAAAGGCTAGTGGGCGGTAGCACATCGATGAAAACCCAGCAAATGAGCTTCCTTACGAAAGGTATTCATCGAAGCAACACTTCCGGATGCCTGTTGGAACTCCCCGGTATGTGGGCCATCGATTGGGTGCGGTTCTTCCGAATTTCTCTGGACAGCTCCCGTCGGTCTCTAACTCCTGTTTACGTGGGTCTGCCGGGACGGGGCAAATTTTTTGACTATCACCGCCCACCTTCCACTTGCGAATCCCGTAGGTCACCGTCGACTTTGGGTATTTCAGCTCGCTGTATATGTCACGCATGGATGCGGCAACTTGCGTGCGACTGTTGGCTCTCTTGTTTTCCACAGGCTATTCAACAAAGACGGGCGTGACGTGTATCGGGTTCGCACCTATCGTCTTTTGCACAGGTGTCCAATTATTTGCAGGTAGGCAGTGTGTGCAAATAGAGCAGTTGATAATGAATGCCTGAAACCAATGCTCATCCGACGTCAAGCGCTGTTCATTGCAACAAAATCCAAGTATTTTGAGCGTATGAACATGTTTTTCTAAATTTCAAAAGAATAGGATTTTGACACGAGGCATGGAAGACCAATTTTGAACACTTCCTGAATATGTACACGTGGTGAGACAGGTTAGTTTTATCGTTGTTTGGTTGTAACGTTCTCCCCATAAAAGACTTCGAAAAAAAAGAATAAGCTGCCCAGGTACCTGTTAGCGTAACTTAAAGTAAGTAAAGTGGCCACTCCGGAGCTGATAGATCCGTAGATTCGAATCTCAACGTCGCCAAAAAAGGAAATTTCTTTTCAATACCGCCCAAACTTATGGACTCGCACTAGTGGGCAAGGACCCAACCGGTAGGTCCACCACCCGAAATTAGAGTATCTCCTGACCTCTCTCTATCAACGCGGGGGAAGATGTAAGGTTCTCCCCACAAAGGACTTCGATTAGAATATGCCCAGTTACCTGTCGGCTTAGTTTAACCTGTAAAGTGGTCAACTCCGGAGATGACAGATCCATAGGTTTGAGTCTCGGCGTCAACAAAAGGCAATATTCCTTTACAGGGTTAAAACTAACATTATGAGCTTGTGTAGGAGAAGTATTATTCCCTGGAGCTGTAAACTGGGGGAGTGCCTCGTTCTATACATTAGTCGGCTATTGCCTTGGCTTGACCGGAAACTCATGTAGCTGGCTTTGACATGGCGCAGGGTATTTATTACCTGTACGACTGTCCCGCGCTTCTGCAATGTGGCAGTCTGGGCTCTGCCCGTCTTTCTTGCATTGGTAAAAGCTCTGCTCGGTCACGGTAGCCGACTAAAGCAACTCCCCTAACGGGGGTGGGGGTTGTTCGACAAAGCAGTTTGAATCCATAGATGCGACAGATAAAAATCTCAGTAGTAGCTCTGTTTGCGGTTCTGCTTCGGTGTTTCGTCAGTCTTGAGCGGGACTGGAGCTGAATGCTACAGTTGAAGTTTCTGTCGTACTGCGTAGGTAAAACTCTCCCCATGGAGAGGTCCTTAATGCGGGGCCACGGACGATTCGGGTCACGCCTTTGCGTGTTCTAGTGTTTTTGAACACTTGACCAGGAACTTGGTCAAACTTCTTTGAATACGTAAACAGGACTTCAGACTTTATATCACTGAAAGAAAGTTTTGTATTTCAAATCAAATGAAATAATTTGCTTCACCAAGCAAGAATACAATAAATAATGGTAAGACAATTTGCAAAGAAATGTGACTTGTTGTCGACGCCGGGATTCAAAACACGGATCTCTCATCTCCGGAGAGAGCGATTTTGCATTTTAGCTACGCCGACGTTTATCTGGGAAGCTTATTTTCGAAGTCTTTGTGTGTGTGGAGGGGGGGGGAGGTAAAAACCTTACATCCTTTACGTTGAGGAAGAAGTCAGAGTACCTACCTGATCTCGAGTGGTGGGCTTAACGGTTGGGTCTTTGTCCACTACTGTAAGCCCATAAGTTCCGGCGCCATTGTAAAGAAAACTGTCGTTTGTCAACGCTAGGATTCGAATCATGTATCGGTTAGCTCCGGAGAGGTCGCTTTCCCATTTAAGCTTCGCCGACGTTTATTTGGGAAGTTTTTTTTTGTGGGGGAGGGGGCTTTACAAATCACAGCAGTTCATTAATGAAAGGGATAACAATTTTCCTCTCCTTTTTAAAGTCATGGAAAATTAAACTCTGTGTACACATGCGCGTACGTATTAGAAATATTTAGTACTAGTGCCTGATTGAAAATTCTTTCAAACTAAAATTCAATATAAACTGTAAAACAGAAAAGAAAATTAGGAGTAAGAAATTGCGACTCAGTTTCCAAATCATACCCGCTCAATATACAGTTGTAACCAATACACGGAACGGGTAAAAACAAATAATTAAACAAGTAATACTTGTTACATTTTATAGTAGAGAATTATAAGTTTATTATTGATTTCCTGGACAGGAAGATAGTCTATCGAGGCGATGGAGCCAGCTAACTACGACAACCACGACCTCTGCAAATACGTCGTGGTTTCTCATCTTCATCTCTTCAGTAGACTATCTTCCAGTACCAGAAACAATGCAGTAATAAATCCATAGTTTTTTTTTACCGTAAAATGTAACAAGTATTACTTATTAAGGTAATTGTTTCTACTATCCGACTAGTGCATTGTTTACAACCAATGCACTAATCGGATAGTAGTGCAATGTATATTGAACCGATGTAATTTAGTAGCTGAGTCGCCAATTCTTTCCAGTTATTATTTTTCACAATGCATTCGAGAGAAAGTAAAATTTCACGTTTTTCGCAATAAAAATATATTAAGATAATTTCAATTATCTTTAGAGAAGATTTATAAAAAAAAGTACAATAAAAACTTTAGAGTAGAGGTTGCCAGACGAAAAACAGTAACGTGCTTTCAAAATGTTGTACTGTCGAAACAGTTCCAGAAAGACGTCCTATTCCACGTCAAAGTCGAGATCTGTTTTTAGCTTCCGAATTTGAAGAGACACGAGATAGCACTTGAAATTCAAAGTATAGAATCGAAGAAGGAGTGAGAAAAATGAAAGATGCAAAGATAAAATGCAAAGATAAAGTGAATACTTGCCTTTTCCATTTTAGATAAGTGTAAGGCATAAGTGTCGTTTGCTCGAAATTGCATAAACCTCATATTGCTGGATTGACTAAGCTCTGTGATAATTCGGACGCTTGGAAACATTCTGTCGGGAAAGAAAAGAAATAACTGAGACTAATGTAGTTAATATCTCATTGTACATATTTGCTTTCGTGAATTTTTAGAATAGTAAAGATGAAACAAATCAAGACAGTATTTCACATGTTCTTTTCGAGGCATCAGAGTTACGTATTACAAAGCTTTTCCATCCTTAATAATAAAAAAAAGTAAAACAAAAAGCAAAAGCAAAAGGAAGAAAGTTATTATCGATGAATAAACTTGTTGCACATAAAATGTCGGATTTGGTAGCAAAACTACAAAAAACAGTAACTTTATTATGCAATATAGGCACCATTACACATGTGATACACTTCCACCGAAGAGGTTGCAATGCGTTTACTCTAGTTTCTTAGAAGTCCAACGCTCTCTCTGCATCGAAGGAACTTCTCAAAGGCATATTGTAGACGGCTGCTTCATTGCTTCATTGTAATGTTTTAACTTTCCATTCCCTATTTAACATTTACTAACCGCAAGCGCAAAAAGTTAACACTCGACAAAAACAAATAGCTAGGGACGTCATGTCACAGACGAGTTGGATGGCAACATATTAAAAAGCAAGGCTCACGAAAAGTGGTAATTCCACAATTCCGCTATTTCGCTATTCTGGCAATACTGCGTTCAGAGCTCTGCGTTATTGGCTCTGGCACTTTCGTTCATACCATCTTGAATTAAGCGGTGTGACAGAGATTTATTACTGCGACCATAGTGCACCGGTATTTTTATGTGTACTTAAGCATTGAAGTAGTGCTGGTAAAAATGTAGATTTGCGTTACTTTCAAGTGCTTGATTGGAATTGTAATTTTTCATACCTGTGTAAATGAAGGATGGCCAGTCTGTTGGTAAACAATAGTCCTAACTGCTCTTGTGCAGATATGGATGTATTCGATGAAAAGTTCTTATCAGCGTCTAGTAACAGCACAATGTATGTAATTAAAATGGAGACTAGTTTCGGCAATTACGGTCGATTGCCCTTGTCAAATCCACGTCTGGTAATGTGTCACTATTTACGGTTGTTCTATATATATTCCGCCGCACAAGATGGCATGACCGTAGCTACCGTCCAATTACATCAACTTCTTCCGCGACACGAAAGAGAGACTTTGGACCAAAACAGAAATAACCGTGAATCGTGACACATTACCAGACGTGGATTTGACAAGGGCAATCGACTATAACTGCCGAAACTAGTCTCCATTTTAATTACATATATATTGTGCAGTTACAAGACGCTGATAAGAATTTTTCATCGAGTACAGTCTGTTGATGTTATACTAATTTATATAAAGCCGGTTCTGCTGTCAAACAATTAAGGAATTTGTCGGATAAGTAATTAAGTTTCATCAAGCTACTTAATAGGCAAAATTTAGTGACAACACTTAAGCTTTAAAAGGTTTCAAAAGAAACTTAAAAAGTTTCTGTAACATTAAGGTGATTGAAGTACAAAAGTACTTAATTAGTTTTTCGACGTGTAATTTGCAAAGTGTTTGAAATTATTGCAATTATTCTGAATTTTGATTTAAAGTTCAAATTAGCACTTAGTTTGATTTTCTTGTATTTTTTCGTGAGCTTAAATAAAAGAGTTGCTTTAAATTTTATTTTGGTTCTGTTCACTAATTAGCAAGTTTGCTAATACTCACTTCAGTTCATTAAGTTCATTAAGTTGAAGTTTTTTTTATTATATTTTTGTGTTGGGTAAACCTTTTGAATTGGATACGTCATAATATGTCTGCTAAACGCTCGTGTAAACCGAAATCCACTCCAGTCAGAAATTACTTTCTGACAACGAGGACGTTCAGACCTTTAACTTTAATTCAGATGGAAACCCTGTTGTCTCTCATGCTCATTCTGCTAGGCATCACAACAGGGCATTACAGCTTGCTTTTCGCAAAAACAATGATCGAAATGCTTGTAAAGAAATGTACCTTTTTGTTGACGCCGGGATTCAAACCAACGGATCTGTCAGCTCTAGAGTAGCTGCTTTTCTGTTTAAGCTACGCCAACAGGTATCTGGGCAGCTTATTATCGAAGTCTTTTGTGGGGAGAACCTTACATGCTCAAAAAATTGGTAGCCGGTTGGCGAGAGATTCGGAGAGAATGGTAACTGAGAAAAAGTTCCATATAGTGAAAGCTGTGGAATTTGTAGACTTCTGCATTTGGCATATGTGGTTTTGTGTCATCATTAAACAGTAAAACGTCATCTCTGTTGACCAGTCTAGGTCGCTTAACTCGTAATTTGTCATTCATCGCATCCAACGAAGTGCAATAGTTTTAGTATTTATTAATGGCTCACTCATGTCAAGAACGAATAGCGAATAATACTATCTACACACCACCAAACAGTCATTATATTCAACACACATAGACTTCTGGGTCAGAGTGGCGCGTCATTTAGATTCTCAGTACCAACGTTTTGATGTGATTGCACAAGTCTCCTTCAGGGAACTGAAGGTATTATCTGACTCAGAAGTCTCTATGTGTGTTGATGAATCTGGCCGCGAAAGCCTTCGAAGTTTAGTCACTATATTACCATACTCGGATATAGATTTGATTTCGGCATGAGTTTCGGGGCCTCATCAGCATTTAGGCATTGCGTAAATCAGCGACGATTATCATGCAATATCTATTTTTCGTCAAACTTCATTACTTCACAGGTTTCTTTTCCGAAAGACTAGAAAAGAAGGAACTTCCATTCCACTTTTCATGTTTTGTTCAGTGAACTCGTGGTGAACTAACACACTTGTCTACGTTCTTCACTTTTTCAACTAACGGAACAGTGCATAACTCAATCTCTCTGAAATGTCTCTTACAGTTTGGCCAGGATCAGACTCCACTAGGGTTCGCAATTCGTCGATGTCTGTGGCTGGTGTTCCGTGTTTACGGGGTTCACTTTCAAAGATCATATCGCCGGAGTGGAATTTTTTGAACCATCGTTGTATGGTTTGTTCATTTATTGTGTCAGCTTCAAATGCTCTGTTGATATTCTTGGGTGCCTCTGCTGCGTTCCGGTTAAGTTTAAACTCTTTAAGAAAAAGTGTCCATATTTGACCAACTTCCATGTTGTGTCTATGCTATCACACTGCAAGGTAGCATTCGCATAATTATTGTACACGTACAAGGATATTTAATCTTCCCGATCCGCTACACTAACACCAACTGGTGGTATTTGTACATATGCAAATGATTTCATTCCCAAATCCAACATTTAATGTGCGACAACCAAATATAAAAATTTATTCAACCATAGATCTTTTTGACAGCACATAAGTTAGAAACAGAAATTTTCTTTCGAGTTTCTATTGCCATTACCGCTTCAAGTTTCCGACTTTTCACTTAGAGTTTGAATTTATCGGTATGATTCTTCTAGTTAGCTATATCAACGGAGTTGACTAAACAATTAGTCAATATCATTATTACATCTGTTGAACAAACCACAATCATCAAGTATTCAAGTATATACAAGGTGATCGTAATTAAACTTGGCCTATTCAGAGCACACTGTAGCAGTAACTAAAATGCGGATTCAGTCGAAAATTTGTAGTTATACAATTCAAAGGATGCGCTGAAAGATTCGGCAAGAAAAAAGGGTACAAAATTTCCGCTAGAGGGCGCATTACATCGACATAAACAAGCCACAAACTCCAATACAAGCATCATTTATTTGTTATAGACTGTTTAGAGATGTAAAGCATATTGTTCAATGTGGGCCTCCTCATTAAGGTGTAAAATGTGCAGGCGATGAACAGTGCGTTCAACAGATGACCGTAGCTGATCACCAGTGAAATATCGCACATGCAACTGCATACGGTTCTTCAGGTCAGCCAAAGTTGCAACATTCCCCCGATAAACCACGTTCTTTAAATGGCCCAAATAACCAAAAATCACAAAAAGTAAGATCGGGAGAACGGGCCGGCCAAGGAGTAAGAAATGAATGACTAATCACTGTCATCGGAAAAATGTTGCCGCAAAAACCTCCGCACACAGAGTCCATTATGTGGAGGGACACCATGCTGCGTAAAAATGATAGACGCAAGGCATTGTCTCTGCTCAAGTTGAGGTAAGACGAAACTGTTCAGCATGTCACGATATCTGCGGGCCGTTACAGAGCATGTTACAGGGCCATTATTATCAAGTTCTTCGAAGAAGAATGGTCCAAGGATAAAATTGGAAGTGTACCCGCACCAGGCGGTAACTTTAGGCGAGTGTAGTGGAAATGTGTGGAAGGGACGTGGATTTTCCATGGCCCAAATTCGACAATTCTGGGTGTTCACCGTTCCATTGAGATAAATTGTGCCTCGTCAATCCAGAGGACGTTCCCCGGCCAGGAGTCATCGACTTCGATTCGGGCAAGAAAAGTGAGTGCAAAAGATAAGTGACGGTCACTGTCGGTAACAAACAGTTGCTGGTTGTGGCTAATCTTATAAGGAAAAACGTTCACTATTTTTCTCAGTATCTACCAGACTGTGCCATACGATACGTCTATTTGTCGTGACTTTGCACGTGCACTACTGACGCCATGATCATTTGTTAGTGACTGCTCGACGACGGCCGTTGCTACTTCTGAAACGACTTCTGCACTGATAGGCTTTCGCCCTTTATCAAGTTGAACGCATTAATGGCCCAGTTTATTCGAATCGAGATATCATGTCTCTCATACCTTGTAGAGACATTGGTCCCCGGCGCAACTTCTTTCGACGTGAAATTCACGAAGAGCTGCAACAGTATTTTCCTGATTTTCGTAAAACAGTTTCACGATTAATGTACGTCCTGGTAATCACCTTTATATTAGACTAGGCCGGCAAAAGCCAGTCACCGCCTCCACGCCTCCAATGAGGGTACTAGCGGCCCAGCCGCTGCGCGCTCAGAGGTAGAGGCGCCAAAAGCAACAACCGCAGAATTCGGTACCAGGTTCACCCAACCGACTGAACGCCGGAGCAGAACAGCCGACAGAGCTAGTACTGATATTAATATCCGTCGTCGCATCGGGGCGGAGGCAGTCGTCGGACACCCCTAAGGGTGGGTTGACCCGGTCACGCCGCTCCTCGCGCCAGGTTCAGAGCTCTCGGTTAAGTGGCTTAGTGGTGCAGAGCCCCGCCGGACCGAATACGGGCAGGCATATGGGGATACACCGCCACCGACCTATCCGAAAATACGCCCAGCCATAACTGCACGAGTATCCGGATAGCCCAAGCCGTAACCCTAAGCCCAAAGGCGAGAAGGTTCGTACCCAGCCGGATGGCAGCCGTCCAAAGACGATACGTCTGAGATCTCTATTCTGCAAAGCAGCAGTAGGGTAAAACTAACCTGTCTCACGACGGTCGTCCTGGTAGAGTAGTTATAGCCATCGTAAATGAAAGAATGCTACACACTCGATTTTCTCCTTTTTTATACCCAGAACTCATGCTCAATCCATTTGCTTATGCAAATTAGATTATTCTCTTCTTCAGTTGCAGGGCCACAATTATCATTCTTTGTTCTGTCATAATGCTTCAAAATGTAAAAATAACAGTTTTATAAATGTCATAATGCTTGAAATTTAAAATAAAAGTTTTACGGAGGATAGACGTGTTATACAAGGATTAAGCACGTTGTTGCACAAAAAACAGTTTTATTAAGTTGACCAGGTTTTGTGTGGTCTGAGCCTAACTTTTTCGAAACTAAGAAGTATCCGTTGTCCATGAAGAAAAGCTCGGCCGGATGTTGCCCATGCTGTCCTGGCCTTCAACGATACAGAGGGTGTTCGACTGTTGTCCTGGCCAGCACGTTCTCTAGGTCTCACACAAATTGAGAACGTCTGGACAATGGTTGGCGAGAGACTGGCACAAAATCACTTGCCAGTTAGTACGATTAATGAACGGTTGCATAGAGTTGAAGCCGGAGGGTATGTTGTACTCGTTACTTGCCATCCAAATTCTGCTGGGCTTGAAGCACAGCCGGATAGAGCTGTTATCATCATCATCATCATCATCATCATATCATCGCTAGAATTATCAATTTCATATGGAATGAGCGAGAACTAATGCCCAGGCACGATCGCCGGTACCTGAGATGTTAAAAATGTATGATAACGTTGCGGACAGACTTGGCCTCTTTACTACGCCTTGTAATTTTTTAAAACATAATGTGTGGCATTATGATTTTAACTTTCCTATTATGTCACTGAATTTTCTTGCTGTTGACATGTAAATAAATAAATGAATAAATAAACTAGCAGTTGGGGTAAAGCTTGAGTTACCTGAAGAAGAAAGAATATACACTGGCGGAAAATGAAAACCCAACACCAAGAAGCACTTGTTCAGGATAAACGACAATTAGGAGGCGTGTTTGCATATAGGAAAAATGACGTCTATTCAAATATCAAAGTTCCAAAACAAGTGTGGCGTTAGTAGTAGCATTATGAACATGAAACCATGCGCGCTGTAAATATTCGCTGTAGACGTCGTGAGTGTTATTTCTCTTCCGGATTGGGCGTTGTAAGCTACATTTGAGTCAAGCATGCCATTAAGGAGACTATAAAGACAGTATCAGACACTTACTGAGTTTGAACGAGGACGTGTAATAGGGATACGACAAGGTGGATTTTTGCTTCGCAATATCGTAGCAAGAGTTGGCGGGGATGCATCCATGGTGCATGATTGTTGGCAACAGCGGTCACGGGAAGGTATGCCTACAAGACACGGGCTACTACGGCAAACCAGACCGCCGTATTCGCCGAATGGCTGTGGCGTACAGTACTGCGTCTGCAGTAGAAATTCGAGCTCTTGTTGGCACCAGTGTGACACAGCGAACTGTAGGAAATCGATTGCTTGAGGGGCAACTCCGAGCCAGACGTCCTGTAGCGTTCATGCCTCTAACTCGAAATCGCTGCCATCTGAGACTTCAGTAGTTTCAACCTAGAGATCATTGGTGGGCGGAATGGGGGGGTCTATTGTGTTTTCAGATTACAGCCGTTTCTGTCTTAATGCCAGTGATGGCCGTATGTTGGTGAGAAGGTGGACAGGTGAGTGCTTGGAATCCATATGTTTGCGGCGTAGACACACTGGACCTACACCAGGAGTTATGGTTTAAGGAGCAATTTCCTACGACAGGAGGACTACTCCAGTCGTTATCCCAAGCACCTTAACAGTTAATTTGTGCATCAGAATGGTGATTGAACCGGTTGAGCTGCCATTTTTGATCACTATTCCACGGGCCGTTTTCCAGCAGGATAACGCTCGTCGGATAACACGTATTTCACATCATTGGACGTGAAATTCAGCGTGATCTACAACCAGCACGGACCGTTGCTGATTTGATTGACCAAGTACAACAGGCATGGGACTCCATCCCACAAAATGACATACGGCACCTGTACGACACAATGCATGTACATTTGCATGCTTGCATTCAGAATCTTGGCGACTGCAGCGGTTATCAGGGTATCCAAATTTCACATGAAGTGGTTATTCTCGCGCATACTTTAATCTGTGAGTTTGAAACTTTA
>JJRW01S0003089.1:39844-51803 GCA_001188405.1 Loxosceles reclusa
ATCTTATGTGGTCGATCAGACTTCGACTTTAACTTTTGAGGACGTTGCTGGTGACATAAGGCGTCGCACTGTCCTTGATAAGTGGTACCACGGAGGCCCCACAGGCAAAGTACAACCACAGTATGTAACGCCTCTATAATGCAACGGTGGATGGTCATTATCGGGCATACCCAATACCACCTCCACACCATAACTCCAGCTGCTGGGCCGGAATCACAATGAACAATGCAAGCCTGCAAAGAGTGTTCCTCTAGATGACACTACATACGGATACGCCCGTTCACTGTGCCGAATGCAAAAGGGGGATTCGGCAGTTAAAGGACGCCACTTCATTTATGCTTCCAGGTGCGGTAGTTGAACGCACCGTTGTAGGCGCAAATTCTTGTGATGTAACCTTAAAGGTAGGGAAAGCGATGATCTCTTTGCAAACAATGCGTAACCCTGCAGACGTGGTTGCACCTCGCATAATATTAGGTGGTACTGTGCCGCATCCTCTAAATCCTGGTCTAGGGTACATGTTGTGACTGTGCGATCAGTAATGACCATTTTGACAAGATGTCTAATATCCTCCGACATTGCTTACGCCTCACGTCTCTCCGTCTTGCCGTCCTGGAGCTACTGATGCTAAATCCTTGTGACAGCAGTTTGAGTTGGACCGACGTGAGCAACAATTTTGCTGTACGCTAATCCGCGATTCTCCGCGAATTGCGATTCTCCCACGATCAAATTCTAACACATCCTGGTTTGAGTTCTGTTTGTAACACGAGGCATAGCAAGACATTTCGTGCAGAAGCAAAAACAACGAGGAAACACAATTTCCGCGTGAAAAAGCCGAACTTTCAATCTCCTCGTTTTGCACCGCTTGTAAGTGATATTACACTTGCCTGTAATGCGTGTGTTTCTTGATTGCTAATCATTTATATATTCTGCTGTGATCTATGTTTCATGCTTAAATTGTTGATATTTCAATGGAGAGCAATGTAACGCCGTAACCAATAATTTAAACCCACCAGCTAGAAATCAGAAGAAGCTGCCTCCGATTTTTTCTGCAGACCATAGAAGTTTCTATACAGCACTCCAAAATCCAAAAGACTTCGAAGATTTCTCAAACAAACGAATACAACTCTGAAAGCATTGGCTTCTAGCTAGTTAGTTGACCATTAATTCTTCAAAATCCCAAACTATTTCATTTGATAAATAGCATTCCTTAACCTTATACAAGAGTCAATATACAATTACAACGGCCTATTGCAGATCAAGTAAATATCTACAGATTAACAATAAAATATGACCTTAATTGGGATTCACATACTAATTTCTTATCCACCAAAATAAATAAAACTCTTATTATTGTCAGCGTCATAACTAGCATGTCAACTACTTACTAATCAACAACCAAAATGTTCAAATCTGTCTCTCTCGCTCTCTCTTTATTCAACGGTAATACTACCTTCCACGCTTGAATGACTGCAATACACTTTAGAGAAACACAACATAGACAAATATAAATCGCTTAAAGAACTTTTAAATTCGATTCTCATCGCGTTATTAATGCATCAAGTCCCAGTAAGTCTCTAACTTTATCGAGGCTGTAAATCCATCTGTATATTAGTAATTGGCCAGACACCGCCCCCACGCCTCACTATGGAGGGTATTAGCGCGGCCCAGCCGCTGCGCGCTCAGAGGTAGAGGCGCCAAAAGCAACAACCGCAGAATTCGGTACCAGGTTCACCCAAGCCGACTGAACGCCGGAGCAGAACAGCCGACAGAGCTAGTACTGATATTAATATCCGTCGTCGCATCGGGGCGGAGGCAGTCGCCGGACACCCCTCGGGTGGGTTGACCCGGCGACGCCGCTCCTCGCAGCCAGGTTCAGAGCCTCGGTTAAGTGGCACAATGGCGCAGAGCCCCCCGCCAGACCGAATACGGGCTGACATATGGAGATACGCCGCCACCGACCTATCCTATACTACGCCCTGCCATAACTGCACGAGTATCCGGATAGCCTAAGCCGTAACCCTAAGCCCAAAGGCCAGAGAGTTCGTGCCCAGCCAAATGGCAGCCGTCCAAAAACGATACGTCAGAGAACACTACTCTGCGAAGCAGCAGTAGGGTAAAACTAACCTGTCTCACGACGGTCTATCGAGGCTGCAAAGAAAACTGCCTTTTTTTATGCCAGGCTTCGAACCAACGGTTCCGTCATCTCTAGAGTGACCTCTTTTACCAGGTAAGCTACGCCGACAATTATTTGGCAAGCTTCATTTCGAAGTTCTTTTCTGGGGAGAACTTTACAAGGCTGAGTACTCTATTATTAGACAAACTGTTAGATTATAGGTTAGGAATACTATTATATAAAATTACAAAACCTAACAAACGTACTCATTTAAACCACTAAAATGCGTCACAATAAATACCCTGCACGTGAGGGCAGAATCTTTGTTTCTTTTCAAAGTTACTATGTCTATAAAAGAGCTCACTTTGTCAAGGAGCATATTGTCATATTGTGCATGTTTGACTGAGGGGGAATAGACAGTTCAATAACTTGGACCTATTCAAATTCCCTTTAAAAATTTTTATTTGCAATCTGTGTGTTTATTGGCACCAACAGCACCGGTTTCCATGAATAAGGCAACAAAGTGTAAAAACGTGATGATACACTAGTGACCGTTAAAATTACTACCCCATGGAGGGCCATGTAACAAACATAAATTTCTCATGAAAAGGTACAACATGCACGGATATGAGGATGATTCAATGCATGCTCGAAAAGAAGGAAGGAGACACGCCACCTAGATTCTGTATAAAAGGCATGATTGTACAAGGGGTTTCTCATACGGATATTGCATTCGCACATTTGTTGCTTGTGAAAAAAGTCTTGCTATGCCTCGTGTGCGAACGAAGGACGCAGATCAGCACGTGCCGGAATTTCATCGAGAATTTTTAGGGCCTAATATTTCCTAATAAGAGTAACGTTTTGCTTGAATTTTTAACTAAACCTTTAGTACGACCTTTTAGAGAATAAAGTTTCAACGTGACGTTTTCCACAAAAATTCAAGTTACACCTCTTCTTCCTTTTGGCAAAGGAGGTTAAAGTCTTTAATTAAGATTTCGGATTTAATACTTAAAGAGGATTTTTGCCCTTTCAGCAGCAAGACTGCTCATACAAAGTTCAATGAATTAAAGTTTCTCAAAACAAGGTTCTTCTCTTCAAACTAAAAAAAAAAATTGAACAAAGTTATTTAGACCTTTTTACATCGTTCTCTTATTTTTGTCGTATCGCAATCTCGTATTTTCTTATCTTCGTTTTTCTTGCTGTGGAGACAAGTGAAAAGTTAGTTTTGACTGTTTGTTGGATTTTTTGTTAATTTGGTTTGTGAAGTTATTTTAGGACCGTTGCATCGTTTCACTGATATGGGAGAGACGAAAACGAGTACTTGACTCTCTCCAGATGTACACTCGTCGAGAGTCAAACTGTAGTGAAAATCATGACTTGTCATTAAAGAGTACAGATCTTCACTGATCTGGCTTCCAGTAGACATGTATCTGTGTCCAAGTTAAACTATCCCCCTATGGGCGAGCAGTTAGTGGTACGTATAATGCCCAGCTTATCTCTTTTATTCTCTTGTCAGACGGTTTGGCGAGCGTGAATATTAATTTGTTAGTTGCGGTTAAAGGGTTAATCGGAAGGGATGTTAGTGTAGTTCGTTACAACATATCAGTTAGCAAGCATGGATATTGAGAAAGAAATGAACGTGGAACCAGAATTGTGGAATTTTCAGAACATGAAGATCTTTACATTACGAATTCCTTTTTTCAGAAAAAAACTCACAAAGAAAATGGACATGAAGGAATAGAAGTGGAGAGACCAGCAAAGTTGATTACAGCTTATCAACAAAAAATGCATAATTAATAACTGCGGCGTACTTCTGAAGCTGTACCTCAGTGCGAAAATGAAAAGAAAGGAATT
The DNA here is from genome assembly GCA_001188405.1 of Loxosceles reclusa. NCBI lineage: Eukaryota > Metazoa > Arthropoda > Arachnida > Araneae > Sicariidae > Loxosceles > Loxosceles reclusa. The sequence goes on from JJRW01S0003089.1 coordinate 43,812, forward strand.
TGTGGCTAAACAAATAAGATCTGTTGATATAGCTAATCTGAAACACTGCACCACAATGAATTCGAAGTTGAACTGAAAAATCGACTTTTGGAGCTTCAGAATTTCGTGGAGAATGAAGATTATTTATGCAGGATAAACAGAGGAATAACAGACGCTCTAATAGAAACAGGGTTTAGTACTGTTGGTCCTCAGAAACAGCTGATTCAGAGGAATCCTTGAGAGAAAACAAAGGATGTAATGCCCACCCAGAAAAGACTTAAAAATAAGCTTCGACAGACAAGAGTCGGCGTAGCTTAACTGGTTAAAACGGCTCTCCGGAGTAGAACGTTCCGGGTTCGATTCCCGGCGTCGACAATAAGTAACGATTTTCTTTACAAATGGCGCCCGAACTTAGCGACACACATTAGTGGCCAAGGACTCAACCGTTAGGTCCACCACTCGAGGTCAGGTGGATACACTGATCTCTCTTTCAAGTGGGGGAGGGTGTAATGCCCACCCACAAAAGACTTAAAAATAAGCTTCGACAGAGAAGAGTCGGCGTACCTTAACTGGTTAAAGCGGCTCTCCGGAGTAGAACGTTCCGGGTTCGATTCCCGGCATCGACAATAAGTAACGATCTTCTTTACAAGGAGTTAATGTTCAAACGAAGGAAAATGAGAATTATAGAAGGTAACACTCCACAAGTAAAATTTTATATGTTGAAATTGTAATGTCCACCCACAAAAGACTTCAACATAAGCTTCTAGAGACAAGAGACTGCGTAGATTAATCGGTTAAAGGGGCCTCTCTGGAGCTCTGGGGATGGCAGATCCGTATGTTCGATTCCCGGCGTCGACATAAAAGTAAAGATTTTTATTACACGTTGCCTTTAGCACACTTGGCCTGTGCCTTCGTGAAGCTGATTAGGTAATTACAAACTGCTGCCAGAAGCGGCTCTCTACAGAATTTCGACATTCAGCCATCTGGCAATGTCTGCCTGTGTTTGGCCTGCTTCGATTCGTTCTATCTCCCGATACCTTTATTCTACCGGTAAATGAGATCTCGATATCATGCTCACACAATGCGTTTCTCGGATTCTTGATGACGACTTTCCGCAATGGTTGCCGATTCCATGCGTAACACCTGCTTGCGAGCAGTCGCTTGTTTATATAAATCGATGTTAGTGGATTTCATCATTTACTCAGCTGCTTGCAATACGTGGACTGATCGACTGAATGGTTTGAAACCCGACCCGTCCTCCCTCTGTTCTTCAACTACTAATGTATCGTTAACATCAGCATTTAGAGCAATTGCCAACGTGAATACTCAATTCATCGCGGAATGCCATTGACAGAATCTTCAAGTTCATATGAAATTCTCCACGTTGAGACTTACAGTTATAATGCACAACAATCGTCTACGAATCTGATTCAACGACACCGCCACTGCGGAAAAGCAGTCTACGCCACTGCCTCGACATTAGTGCCAGTGCATTCAAGCCATTTACTCCACTGCCTCAACGCAAACGCCATTATGGAAGAGCACTTTACACTACTGCATCCAATACTGTAACACCTGCAATGTATGAATCCGAGTGCATCATTATCGTCAGTGACTATTCCTTTCCCATCCCCAATATTTTCATTCTATCATCGATGAAATCGATGAATCGTGCACCATTATCGCATGTGTTGTGTTTCAATATTTCTTTTGTTTGTGTGTTCGCGTGGTGTTGATCCACGCTCTGCACATTGCCATTAGTTGGTAAGCTATTCAACTATAAATTCCTGCTACACCACGCAACAAGGTAGGCACTTTACATAATGTCATTTATAAGTCAATACTGTCTGCATTTTTGGCTATAAATTTTGTTCTAAAAGTATTGCTTTTTTCTTTTTGCGCGAATAATTTCTGCTTGTGTTCTTGTATCTCGCTAGACAGATTGCCAAACACGTAATTACAACTTGATGAGGAGCAACAGCTCATTCACGTTAACAGAATGGAAATTATACTTCCTCCATTCTGAAAAAAAAAATATTGCATTGTGGTTAGCACAAATTAAACGTGCATTTCATCGTTCTGGCATTACTTCTGACTCTTTTCGATTTTCTGCCCTAATAGCTAGTATAAACTCTGAGTCGTTGACAGCTATTAGCGACTTTGTGTTGAATCTCCTCTTTGAAGGAAAAACCGCTGCGTTTGAAAGAATGATGGTTATTCCAGTTTGGTGCTTTTGACAGCAAACAAATTCCAACGTTGTTGTCTGAGTTACCAGTGGGTAATAATAAGCTATTGCCTTTGCTACTGCAAATGAGGGAATTCGCCACAGATAGAGTTTCAAAGGAGTTTTTAAAACGTTTGTGAATCCGACGACTTCTTAGTCATATGCAGTCTATTCTGTCTGTAGCTGCAACAGAATGTTTAGGCCAACTAGCCGTTAATACCGATAAGATTTCCGAAATACCAAGTGAGTAAACTTGTGTTTTTCAGCTTCCGGAAATTCAAAAGAAACGATTAGCATTCAAGCATAAATTTTACGGTTAAATAAGAAAGTTAGTTTGCTTAGTGTTGCCGTTAAACATCTTTATAGGAAAAACAAAAACACTAACCCCTTTTCCACAATAGCCGAAGACGATCGTTATCTCATTCCTTCCATCATTGCAAAAGACAAGGACAAAATCAAGGACATTGCTAGAGAGAGAGAGAAACTCATCGGTCACTAAATCCGCCCTCTTCTACTTATCACCGTAAGCTCAGTGAGTCTGCGAGGAAGTGTCAAAATCCTTGCAGTTTACGAAATTCAAGAAACTTGTAAAATCTCCTGTGATATGCACAAAGTTGGAATCTTGTCGCTTCAAACTTGATGTAGAAATTGAGTTTCCCAGTAGCAACACAGCAGCGAATCATCTTTCCAATGGATTATACGTCTTTGATGAAAGTACAAACGAGCGTTACTTGATTAATCGTGGTAGAGACGCGTGTATTTATACACTGAAAACATTCAATTCAAAATAAACACCTGATAATGTGTAACTGCACGCAACAAACAGAACAAAAATAAGTTTTGGTTTAAGAGTTCTAATTCAAACCTTGGATTACGACTTTATTTAAATGGTCATTTATTATTGCATAAGTGTCAAGCCCAATAATCGGTGTAGATTTTATGAAACATTTTGGTCGCGTAATTGATTTGCAAAATAAGTGTCTGATAGATAAAGTTACATCTCTGCGCACAGAAGGTGATCTTAGGAATACACTACAACCCATTGTTACATAAACCGATCGCAAAATTTCATATCACAGGATTTTAAAGGACTTTCCAAACATTACAAACCTTTCCTTAAGGTGTAATGCCTACCCACAAAAGACTAAAACTATAAGCTTCTCAGACAACGTCGTCGTAGCTTAACCGGTAAAAGCGGTTCCTCCGGAGTTGAACGTTCCCGGTTAAATTCCCGGCGTCGACATGAAGTAAAGATTTTCTTTACAAAGGTCACAGTAAATTAAACATAACACTGTGCACCAGATTGAAACCACATGACTACTGTCCGTGCAAAACCTCGCAGACTCCACCAAAAGTTTACAACAAAGTCAAAAAAGAATTTGAGTACATGATAAAACAAGGTATTTTGTAAACCATCGAATGATCGTGGTCGTCATCGTTATATGTGTGGAAAAGCTGTATGACGGTGTTAGAGTAGTCGGTCAGCTCTCGTCAGCTTAATTCTCGATTTTCGTCAGATTAATGCTCGCACTGTTTGATTCCTATCCCATTTCACACAATCAGGACTTCGCACATGCCGTATGTGGGAAAAACATATTTCCAAAATTGCACATAACCAGAGCTTTTCACCATATCCCTATGCATGAAGCTGACATTCCCAAAACAGCAGTCTCTACCTCATTCTGTTTATTCAAAGTTTGTTATGTTCCACAAGGTATGGTGAATAGGGCACGAACCTTTCAACGCATCATGCATGAGGTTCTTCAGAGGTTATAGTTTTGTTTTACGTACCTCGACGACATTTTGGTTTTCTTGGTACCGCTGCCTGTCTTTTCCCGTAACAAATGTCAATTTGGCTCATTCTGAAAAACGTTTTGCAAAATTCTCGCCGTTTTTGTCACTTTGTTGCTTAATTTATTGAAACCAGTGCACAATTACATCTAATATTGTAACGAACATTGTCTCGTGGGTGAGCTCTCCCCACAATTGATATAGATAATAATTTTACCAGATATCTGTTGGCGTAGCTTAATTGGGAAAACGGTTGCTCCGGAGCTGAACAATCCAGGTTCGTGTTCTAGCGTCGGTGAAGGGCATTTGTTACAATTGGCGCCCGAACAGGCACCTACACTTGTGGTCATGAATTTTTGGCCGTTGGGCTCCACACTCGAGGTCATGCTCGTACCCTGACCTCTCTATATGTACGTGGAGGAGGATGTGAGGTTCCCCCCACAATAGATAAAAAGCTGCCAGATACCCGTCATCGTAGTATAAGCGGGAAGTGGGCACTCCGGAGCTGAGCGATTCAGGTTCGAGTATTAGCGTCGGCACAGGGCTTCTGTTACAAGTGTAAATTGGTGACAGTAATATGTACACTAGGAGTATCTCGATTCTTTGGGTCATTTGTTTTATGCCCTTTTCTGAGTTGCCCTTCCTAATGAAACTATAATGCATACTTAAACACTTAACTTTATATTTTTATTTTGCGAATTATCTTAGACTTAGAACATAGTACCGATTGAAATTCCTAAATACCTCTTGAAATAATTTGATTCACATTTTGGTATGTAATGTTTATCTCACTCTACTGTTTTAGTTTACTGCAGTGTTGACTGTTGTACAAGTATATCTCGGACTATTAATAAAGTTTCCTATTGTTATTGCATGAATTAGATTATTGTTTTCATAGATGCGTTTGTAAATCAAATGTCAGAGCCCTGTGATTCTCCGCAAAATTCTCATTATTATTATTTCTTTCCTTGGACATAAAAATGGAAAATTCCAAAGTCAAGAAATTATTTTTACTTGTTCTCTTCCTTTCATCCATGCTGTTTCCTTTTTCATTTCCAATCCCCAATCGCATTCTAGATTTGGGCTGTCATTGTAAATAAATGCAAAGCTGGATTCCCAGTGTAGAAGATTACATTGAGAAAACAAAGAAGAGAAGAATGGAGAAAGGAAAAAAAACTGAGGTTTTATTCTGAACGCGTGTCAGAATCATTTTAGAAATTTCATAATGGAATTCATTTCCCCAGTGAGGTAATAGGTTCCTTCCTAAATGGCGTAGGAATTCTTTATTCTTTCCTTTTTCTTTCGTCATTTCTGCAAATTTCGTAATGAGTTTCTCTCTGCAGGGATGAAGTCTTTTGAGTATTTCGGATACGGATATTAAAAACCTCTATCTTCGAAAAGAAAGAAAGATTTCTCTATCGGTCTCTGTCCAAGAACAGTAGTATTTTTGAAAAGTCAGTTTTTACCTTCGTCTGAAAAGAGGAAAATGTTGTTAATGGAAACATCAGTAGTGAAATGAATTTCTTTTTAAAGATAAAAGACATAGAATATTCAACGAGATGATAAATTTTATTTTGCGCTTTTTACTCTTACTAAAACTGCAATTTTTCTCTTTTTTTCACTTCTCAAGAATTTTCGATTGTTGTCTATGAGACTATTGTAAAGAAATTTGTCGTAAGAAAATTTGTATAAGACCATTACAAAAAAATAAAGAAATTTACTTTGTCGAAACCGGGATTCAAACCTATGGATCTTTCATCTCCATAGAGACAGCTTTTCCACTTAAAGATACGCCGACAGGTATCTGGGCAGCTTATTATCGAAATTTCTTTTTTCTGGAGAGAACCGTACATTTTCACCCATGTTGAGAGAGAGGTCAGGTTTACGACCTGACCTCGAGTGGCGGACCTAATGCTTGGGTCCTTAGCCACTAGTGTGAGTCCCTGTTCGGGTGCCATTGTAAAGAAATCTCGCCCTTTGTCGAAACCGGGATTGGAACCTACGTGTCTGTCGTCTCCGTAGAGACTAATTTCCCATTCAAGCTACACCGACGCGTACCCAGGCAGCTTACTATCGAAGTCTTGTGTGGGTAGAACCTTACAGTATTTATGTTCCTTATATATGTACGTATCTGTATTGATTTTGAATTACGTAACCTTCAAAGAAGACAGTTGTAATTGCTAATGAGCATTTTGACCATGTTTCTCATTTCTTTCTTTGGTTTCTTTATATAAACTGCTAAGTGGAGAATTTATATAATGTCTTACATTCTTGAAGGCATGTCTTTCACTGTACCGAGACATGGTTCCAGCAATTCCTTGTCATTCTCTACTCCGATTTCACGAACGAATACACATTTTCGACCTCCTTTTTTCCGTTGTTGTGAATTTTATAATTTACTGGCATCTAGCCCGGATACACACAACTTTTTCCTTAATCTTAATGAATTTAAAACAGTGCATCTCTAGTACCAAATAATGTTTGAATGTTTTTTGCATATATCAAGTGCATATATATTTCATATGTATCTTTCTGTAATTTTGTGTATGCATCTCTGTAATTGTATCTTTGATGTGCTCGGATGTGGTGCAAATAAAATAAATAAATAAAGTAAAAAAAACTAAATGTGTGTGCAAAGCAAAGTAATTATACAGGGTGAGTCTAAATTGTTTTTTACAAAATAAGAGGAGGATAGTAACCATCCAGACGACCATTCCACTCTGTGAGGCAGAAAAGAGTAAAATTAGTATTTCAACATGAACTTACAACAGCGATGGGCAAACGAATGAACGATACCAAAAGTTGCACAATCTAATTTATTAATCAGCTAAAACCTCACAGCAAGTGCTCAAAGTGGCGGCCACGCATGTCGTTGCACAGTTCACACCGCCGAAGGAATGACTGGCTCACACACACTCTCTCGAAGTTTTCGAGTGTTGTGTTAATTTTCTCTGCGGCAACAACTATTCTCGCTATGAGATGTTCAGCCGAATACACAGGCGTCTCGTACACCAAAGATTTCATGTGTTCCCAGAAGAAATAGTCCTGTCGATTGAGGTCCGGTGAATGAGGTGGCCAAGCCACAGGTCCTCCATTACCGATCCAACGTGTGATCTGGTTGGCTCTCTACTGACCCTATTGTGCTGCTTCTTCTTAGTGTACATTTGCATACCTAATGACGTCAGAGGCGATTATGTGTTCAGGCTTAGCACGTTTCACTTTACCCTTTTCTGCCTCACAGAGTGGAATGCGACCTCATGTTCCATGGTCATTATTGCTCTTCTGGATTAGTACTATCCCCCCTCTTATTTTGTAAAAATAATTTAGACTCACTCTGTATAGGGACAGTGGTTCCAAAAACATTGCTTTGCAAATCACCTCTAAATGCCCCAGAAGCAAGCGTTTAAAAAGAAAATCAAGTTTAGGGTGGTATTAATAAAATATCGTTTTCTAGACAGAGCTTCTGAATCATGAAAGAATCTACAGAAGAGCTATTCATGAATGTACCTGGAGGTATCTTGAATGAATTTCACGTTCAGCTACAAAATTTGCTTGACAGTTTCAACTGTTACCTTCCAGAAGAATTTCACGTACAAATTAAAGAAAACTTCTTGGTTATAAACCCATACGCTCCTGTTTCAGAAGAGCTAACTTTTCTAACCTCACAGCAGACGAATTTAAAGTCATCTCAGATAAAGCTAAAAATAAAACTTTCTTCCCTTTGCTACAATTTACTTATGTGAATCAGGATTCATTGCCGATATGGCTAATAAGGCAAGGTATAAATCCCGCCTGAATGCAGAGCCAGATATTGGTTTGCAGCTGTCTTCAGTTTACCCAAATAAAATCGAAACATTCCCATACCTCTCAATAATATATGATTTCCTGCATTTTACTGTATCTTCTTTTTTTTTTTCGTGGCTTTATTTGTTATAATTGTTTTCCCATTTATAAAGATGTACTACATCTTTGAATTTTGAATTTTAATAAACTTAACA
>JJRW01S0003101.1:110859-123572 GCA_001188405.1 Loxosceles reclusa
TTTGTCTGTTAAAAAACAGAAAGTCTGTTAAAAAATCACAGATTTTTCCTGTTAAAATAACAGTTTTCCACTGGCGTCCTGGCTGACAGTTTTTTCTGTTAAAATTACAGATTTTTTTTTTACAGTGTACATAGAGATTTCTAAGTCAGAGTGCCGCGTCATTTGTAGTTCTTGGTTCCAACGTTTCGACGTGATTGCACACGTCTTTTTCAGGGAACTGAAGGTGAAACTAACCATCTTGAAGATGAAATGAAACATCTCGAATCTGCCTTCAGAGCTAATGGCTACTACCGCTCATTTACACAGAGATGCATGGGTGAAAGACACCATCAACCGAAAGAAGTCCGGAAGTGAAGGAAGGCATGGAGAAGAAGGCTTTCCTTCCATTATTCATAGTGTAACGGACAGAATTGCCAAATACTAAAGAAATACGACATAAAAGCTATATATCTACCACCAAGTAAAATAAGATCAAGATTGAGATCCGTCAAGGATAAACAGAAAGACGGAGCACAGCCTGGTGTCTACAGAATACCCTGTGAATGTGGAGAAGTATATATTTGACAGACTGGAAGATCCTTTACCACCAGGTTGAAATAACATGAGAGGTATGTGCGACTCTACCAACCGGAGAAGTTTAGAGTAGCAGAACACGCCATACAAAATAACCATCAGATAGAGTTTACAGAAGCAACGTTACTTAGAAAAAGTAGCCGATTGTCCCACAAGTTGGTTCAGGAAGCGACAGAAATTCTAAAGTACCCAAAGAATTTCAATAGAGAAGATGGGATAAAGCTATCCAACATATGGAAACCAGTGCTTTTCACAGCATCTTAAGGGTTTTCCATAAACTTGGAAATTTCCCAGGATTTTGTTGAATTCTGGGTAATCGCAAAAATTCTGGGTATCCCCAGGAATTCTGGGTATTCTCAGATTGTAAGTATAAATACTCTGTTCAAGACTCAGCTTGTCATTTCACCTTCAGTTCCCTGAAGAAGAAGATGTGTGCAATCACGTCGAAACGTTGGAACCAAGAACTCCAAATGACGCTGCACTCTGACCCAGAAGTCTCTATGTATGTCATTGAATCTATGTTAGGACGAATGAGTGCTGTGATTCGTAATAAAGGCAGCCCAATTAGGCATTAGTGTGTGTGACTTTTATTTTGCCAGGCATTGTATTTTTCTTTATATTTTATAAACTTGCATACTGGGCGTAGATGTGAAGTTTGAAATTCGACGGTTTATGAAGGAGTGATCTAGATCTCCACGATCCGTCTCCCCGAAATCTGTGGCAGCTTCAAGAATGTGAGTCTTATGAGGACTACTCTCTAATCTCCCAATGGTCCAGTTCTCAACAAAATACCGACAGAGAGCGATTGTGGTTTGAGCATATCATGAACTGTGTATGTAAGAAAGCAGCTGAAAGGACTTTGCAATTGAATGCTGAGGGGGAAACAGAAGAGGGAAACCAAACAGAGCATGGGAGAGGTTGCAAATGTAAATTTTATGAAATATAGAGATGTGAGAACGCTCTTTTAATGTTGAATAAGAGAGAATGAAAAAAATGAGCTTGCTTATGGCTGACCCTAAACTTAAAGAATAAAGCGTATGACAATTACGATGATGATGTTGACAGTGTAGCATCATATAAAATCTTCCTTGTTCGTTTCCCAGCAATCCCGCATTTTTTGTAAGCTGCTTTTCAGTATTGGATTAAATTACTTAATGTTTATTATTCGGCTTAAGCTACATGTTATTTCCATCTGCGTTTTAAGAGTTCCTCTTCTTGTTTCAGATAAAGTGTGTGAAGCGAATTGCTGTGTTTTGGTACACTGTTTGGCGGGAATTTCGAGATCGCCGACCATCGCCATAGCCTACGTCATGCGTTATCTCCGTCTCACGTCCGACGACGGGTACAGGTAAGGGAATTTTGCTTTTCAAAAAAAGACTTTATTTTCAAAAGTGAAAGTATGGATTCCAGAAGTATTTCAACTTGCACTTGACACGTTCCTAAATCAACCTTCAACACGCAATGCGAATGCGTTGCAATCTACCACCAGTCTCTCCTTATTCATTCTTATCTCTTTCACTGCCTTTGTGTTCCCTTATGTTTTGAAATCGCATACTATTCGTTTTCGTATATACGAGGTATGAGTCATAAACTTTATCAAATACAAGAGCCTAATCACGTGAAAATAATGCGCGAGAGATAAATCCACTCAGTGTTTTGTGAATGAGATTACCTTTTTGTGTTTGTTTTTGCATTCACCAATTCGGAAAGTCTGAATTGCGTAAAAATGAACTACTTCAGCTGATAATAGAAGATATACATTCCAGGACCAGGCCACGCTAAAACGAAGCCCGAATCGCCTGAGGCCTCTTCATGGGGAGGATTTCACCCCTCCTAAGACAGCCGTGCGACAGAGACTTCAACCACAGCATTCGGCTCCAAGTTCACTGAAGCCTGTCAGAACGCCGGAGCAGAGCCGCAGACCAAGCCACTTCTGAGCTTGTTTCCCCATCGTGTTTATGGATTCGAACTGCTTTGACAGACTCCCCTCGGAGATATTTGCCTCGGTCGACTCTTATGACTAAGGTAGAGCTCTCACCAAGGCGAAAGAGATTGGCGGAGACCCGACTGCCCCATTGCTGAAGTGCGGGACAGACATTTTGGAAATACCCTTCGCCAGGCTATCCCAGGTCAAAGACAAGTTACATTAAAATATCTGGTCAAGCCAGGAAAATGTGAAGCCGACCAATTATCATAGAGAGCAGTGCTCCCGCTCACAGCTACAGGGAAATAACGCGTCTCCCAGATAGGCTCAAAATAAGTTTTAACCCACACATCAGTAGGGTAAAACTAATCTGTCTCACGACGGTCAATTGAAGCTATACAGTATGTTCGTAAATTCTTTCAACATTAAAGGAATAATGATAGTACACATCAAGACAAATAATATTTGCCATAGAACTTAGGGCCGCATTCTACTCGTGGCGCCAGAAAAGAAGAAAGTTGCATGTTTACGTTGATTCTTCAAAGGTTAACGAAGAGAGGTGTAGTGAAGAGATACACTAATTTATGAATTGCTCAATTCCATTCGCATTAGAAAGACTCAAAGTAGCTGCTCAAAGTAATATCCAAAGGCGTCGTTTCACAGCCGACCCCACTGAATGAAGAACGGTCTCATTCTCTCGTAGACTCCTGGTGTTGTGTTGATATTGTCCGCAGCAACAACGATTCTCGTGACAAGATTTCCAGGGAGTCCATTGAGTGAGGTTCCCTCCACAAAAGTCTTAGATAATAAGCTGCTCAGATACAAATTGGCGTAGCTTAATTGAGAAAGCAATCACTCCGATGATGAAAGGTCCGTGTCCCGGCGTCGGCAAAAGGCTTTTGTTATAATTGGCGCCGGAACAGGGACCCAAATTTGTGGTCATGGAGTCCACACTCCAGGTCAAGCCCGTGCCCTGACCTCTCTCAACGTGGAGGAGGAGGATGTGAGGCCCCACAAAAAATAATAGGCTGCCAAGATACCCGTCGGCGTAGCTGAGTTGTGAAAGCGGTCACTCCAGAGCTGATAGATCCATGGCTCGAGTCCCGGCGTCGGTAAAGGGCGTTTGTTACTACAGGTGTCTCGTACAATGTGCTCCCAGTGTAACGACTAACTAACTTTCTTTTATTAAAACGTTAAACTTTTCTAACAGCCATAAGATTAACTTCTCCATACTCCTCCTCAACACGAAAAAGCAGCGAAACTAGTGAAGGAAAGCCACGTCAGAATGACTCGCAAAAGACTACAAGAGCATACAAGTGGTTCTTACGTCCCTCACGAAAAAGCAGCTTCCTTGTTGCTGAGAAGACGCCATTCCCTAGCTGAAAAAATTACGTGAAATTTGAACCACTAAATTAGTGCCCTTGTATTAAGTGTCTTAAGTCACGACACCCTGTTTGAGACTTAACGTACTACGCTAAAAGAGTTTCTAACTCGAACGTACTACGCTAAAAGAGTTTCTAACTCGAACGTACTACGCTAAAAGAGTTTCTAACTCCTTAAACCTTTGATGATTTTTCGGGAATTCCGATAAGTAAAAAGTCTTGTAAATTACTAAGCCAATTAAGATCTCTTTGATTAGAGTTAATTAACGTTTCAAAAGAAATGCACTAGTTAGAAATTTTGAAATCTTGAAATTTAAGATTGGCATAATTTGTGTTACTGTGTGTACCTTGATTGAATTTATATTTGGTTTGAAAGTTTGATTTATGTGTCGAGAGCGAGCACGTCTTTAGTGAAAGAAATTCGTTATTTAAATTTCAATTTTTGTTTAGCCCTAATAAATAATTTGTTTGCCTTTTACATCAGTTTCCATTCTCATAGCTAAGTTTGCTATTTGATTAAGTTTTAGTTAAATTGAAGACTTTGCGATTACTTGATTTACTTGTATATTGGATTTTTACTGGAGGTTAAATTACTTCAAAATGAGAGTGAAACGCTCGTGTTGAGTAAAGAGCTTACGAAGATCAGACAACTTATTTACGGAAACACTTAATGCTCAACGTCCACTTTCTGATGCGTAGTCTGCCTTGTCTCGTGTCGAATTTGCCGGAGTAAAGAGGCAGTATCTTGCACCAGAAGAAGAAGTCCTGTGGATTAAAATCCAGTGAGCGTGATAGACTTGTGGCTTGGTCTCCAAGCTCGTCGGAAATAATCAAATTTTTTTGGATATCTTGCTGTCGTAAGCGTTAAGAGCCCTAAATATATATCGCTTCCCGGTAACAGCTCGAAATACTTATCATTCTTAATGAAATATTCAGGAAAAAAAAACTATTTTCATACGTCCAGTGTAATTAACTTTTTTAGTATCAAGGTAAATTTCGTATATTTAACGTATGTAGTTTGAGTCTATAGCTCGTAAGGAGGAGTGAGTGAGTAAGTGAGTGATGCTAGACTCTGACTTCGGAGCGCGCACTGCTTATGAAAGCTGCTTTACTCTTATCTGAGATAAAATTAATCGGGTGTAGGGTAAAATAAAGGGTGCCTCATTAGACCAAGAAAATTGACAGCCTGTAGGTCTGTCATCATCAATGATGAGAAAGCTCGCAAGAGCTACAGATCTGAAGATAGAAAATAAAAGATGAAATAAAAGAATTATATGATCATGAAAATAAGAATGGGGGAGAAGAGGGTGAAATGACAAGATCAAGGATAGAGGAAAGAATAAGAAATTTTATCACTGGCACTCTCACTTCACAAATTCCGCGTTAGCGATTTTATCTTGCGAAGTCCATTTGAGACCATTTTTTTCTTCCTGTTTTTACCTTTGCCAGACGACTTACTTTGGTTTTGCGCTTCTCGTGGCATATTATTCACCGTTCGGTCAGCCCAGTCCATGTCCTCCTGGCTTTTGTCCTGTTGTTGCTTTATTCTTTTTGCCGCTTGATCAATCGCCACCGCAACGTCATAGATTTTCGACACATCTAGCCATTCCTTTTCGGTTACCTCTGCTACGTTCAGGTTTAATTTTTCCATTAGTTGTCTGATGTCGGCTTCTGTCTGAGAAATCTCATCGCCTTTATCCTGGAGATCTTCTATTTTCTCTTTACTGCCGTCTCTGCTTTCTTGTATTTCTCCTGCGTCCTCCGTTCTAACTTCTGCTGCTACCTGCGGTTCATTACACAGCACCTCTGCAAATGTCTTTTTTACGCAATCCGTAATCGTATGGTCTCTTCCATCGCATCTGCGGCATGGCTCCTTGCATTGTCTTTCAATATGTCTAGTGTCTTTGCAGTTGTAGCAGCTTTTTACACTGCACTCAGCTGCCCAAATGTCCCTTTCTTTCGCACTTTCGGCATACCTTCTATATGCCTCGGTAATAACGTATTGCTGTTATATTTCCAAACCTCACAAAGTTCGGTATTTCTTTTCGCATTTCAATGACCAACAGTCGCCCTCCAGTTTGGACATTGTGAAAGCCCTACTCCTTGTAGGTCTCTCTAAGGACATTTCCTATCACTTTTCCATAGCACTCGAAGAATTTTTTCACGAGCACGTTCGTCACCTGTGTCGTGAGTCCTTCTATGTACACCTTCGTGTGACCTTTCTCTACTTTCTCGATGGTCCACCCGAGCGCAAGAAGTTCTTCTCCACGTTCGCTAAACTCTTGGGGAGTCCTTTCAAGTCCAAACATAGCCTCGACGCACTTCGTTGTTATGGTCCTGCGGGCCTTCAGTTCCTTCATATACAGCGGAAAATGCTCTTCCAGCATCCTCATTCAGATCCATAGGTTCCTTACTTCCATCATGCTAGCACTAAACACTTTCCTTTCGGCTCACTTCCATAATTAATCACTCCGTAAAAACGCTAAACTATCACACGTGGCAAACAACACACACACGCGGTTAGAGCATACAAGTGCACGTCCTCACACGAGTGAGACGAGTTGTAGTAAGGAGGAGGAGGGGTTGATTACTGTTATATGGGCCGTGAGTGAAAACTTTTTCGAACTCTTTATTTCAAACCATTAAGTCAAGTACCTCTACTTGAAGATGTAATGTGATATGATGATGTAGCGGAATGTCTGTGTGACTGCATGGACTGTGTACTTCTTTTACAGCATTATAGTGTAGTTCGTCCTTTAAGAAACATACTAATTTTGTTTTCTCGATTCCATCTAGGTATGTGAAATCAAAACGGCCAACAATATCGCCGAACTTTAACTTTCTCGGCCAACTCTTAGAATTCGAAAAACAGCTTCGACGAGAAAAGATACTTGATGCCAAATCCGAAGAATGTTCAACTCCCCCTGTTGGTGGTAAAAAGCGTTTGTGCAAGACTGATATGCGCAAGGCCCCGAAACTGTCGCTAAACATAAACACAGAGACATATTCATGCAATAAAGGCGATCAGTCGCCAACGACAGCCCTTGCTAAGCTCAGTTTTAGCGGTCCACCAACCCCCGAAACGGTAAATCCCGCTGGTCTACCTCACAGCAAAAGCTACGACTGCATGCTGGAACAGATCTCTGCGTCCACGGAGTGCCAATCCGTTGCTGCAAAAATGCTCTCTCCCGTTAAAGAAATAAAATGTGAGTCTCTTATTTCGGAAATATCTTCTGGGAACGGTGCTGGCATTTTCAGGAGAAGCCGTGACAGCAGCAATAGTAAATGGAAATTTACATCGACGCTTTCACATCGGCAAGAAGTCAATCGTCAGTTCGTTCACGCCGAGACACAAAATTCCATGATAGATATAAAGAACTCTGCCGACACTCAAGCAAATGCTTCGTCCGAGGTCCAGATGTACTCTCTGGCAAAGAGCAATAAAAAAGAATTTTCTTTCCCGGCGGCTTTCGACACTCCATGGATATCACGCGAAACTGTGAAATCTGAGAAACTTTTAGCTAGGACTTCATATAAATCTTCTGAAATAGCGGGAAGTAAGTCCCGTGTCTACGAAGCACCGTCTTTGTTCGCCGTTTGTATTAAAAACCACGCGCCTTACACACGATCTGATTCAGCGGCGACATCCGGCTTCGGAAGCGAGAGTTCCGATTGTCCCGATGAAATGGCGAAGGCATCAGACTTTCCCAAGAATGAATTTGATTTCGACGATTTAGAAGACGACGTTATCTTAAGGACAACAAGCGTCGATGCAAAGGACCGAAGCGGTACCAAACCTCATTCATTCATTCTGCCAGACGTATCAGTCAGTCAGTGGCCTTCCAGTCTACGAAGTCCGTTAAGCCCATCAGAAAGCCATTTGTTGGAAGATCTTGTTACAGACAGCTCTATGCAAAAATCCAGTAAGTACTATTAACATTTATATTTTGTGCAGAGTAAAAATTATACAGGGTGCCCGTTAACTGTTTCAACAAAGTAATAAGGGTAATGGTACCCATCAAAACGAACAACATTTTGTGGAACCTAGGGCCGCATTCCATTGAGAGTGTCAGAAAAACGTAAAGTAACCACGTTGAACTTTCCACAGTGAAAACAAAACATACGTTACACAATCCCATGCAGATCAATGAAAGAATCAAAGTACATGCTCAATGTGACATCCGTGGGTGTCGTTGCACAGTTCACATCAACAAATGAAAGACCAATATTTACAATGGAACTTAGTGCCACTTTCCATTCAGAATGTAAGAAGAGCGTAACTGCGAAACGCGTCCAGCAACTACAAGGCGTCACGGAGGGACATGTAGTTAGTGCTTGATGGAGCCTCAGAACACTTGAGGGATTCCACATATGCCGGACGGTAGATTGAACGTGGTGGACCTGTAGCTTGGCCTCCACGCTCACCTGACCTAAAGTCACTGGACATCTTCCTCTGGGGGGCATATGAAATCCGTCGTGTACGAAATACTGTAAATTCCGCGGAGAATCATGTCGCGTGAATCGTTGTTGCAGCGGACAGGATAAGCACGACACCAGAAGTTTTCGAAAGGGTGGGCCGATCTTTCATTCGCCGGTGTGAACTGTGCAACGGAACTCTTAAACGCCACTATGAGCATCTACTTTGATTCTTTCTTTGATCTGCATGGGATTGTGCAATGTATGATTTCGTTCATTCCCTTGTTTTCACTGTTGAAAGTTTAACGTGGGCATTTCACTTCACGCTTTTCTGACGTTCTGAACGGAATGTTGCCCTAGGTTCCATTGTAAATATTGTTCGTCTTGATGGGTGCCATCACCCTTCTTATTTTGTTGAAACAGTTTACGAACACTTGTATATGTAAATCCCCTGTTTATATTTAAGGCGATTAAATACTTCAAACGCAAAGCGGCTTGACTTGTCTT
This sequence comes from Loxosceles reclusa, assembly GCA_001188405.1. Lineage (NCBI taxonomy): Eukaryota > Metazoa > Arthropoda > Arachnida > Araneae > Sicariidae > Loxosceles > Loxosceles reclusa. The sequence continues at coordinate 119,662 of JJRW01S0003101.1, forward strand.
GCCTGCCGAGACTTGCTCAAGATACGTCCCTGTAGTGCTTGACGTTTGAAAAGTTGGTCGACAGGACTTGTCAAGCTAGGCTGGGCTTACCCGGACCGTCGTGAGACAGGTTAGTTTTATCCTACTGCTGCTTCGCAGAGTAGTGTTCTCAGACGTATCGTTTTTGGACGGCTGCTGTCTGGCTGGGCACGAGCCCTTTGGCCTTCGGGCTTAGGGTTACAGCTTCGGGTTATCCAGACGATTGTGGTCATGGTAGGACGTAGTACCGGATAGGTCGGTGGCGGTGTATCCCCATATGCTAGTCTGTATTCGGCCCAGCGGGGCTCTGCACCACTAAGCCACTTAACCGAGGCTCTGAACCTGGCCGCGAGGAGCGGCATGGCCGGGTCAACCCACCCGCGAGGGTGTCCGACGACTGCCTCCGCCCCGATACGACGACGGATATTAATATCAGTACTAGCTCTGTCGGCTGTTCTGCTTCGGCGTTCAGTCGGCTTGGGTGAACCTGGTACCGAATTCTGCGGTTGAAGCCCTGGGCTCCTCTATTTCTGGGCTTCGCAGCGGCTGGGCCGCTAGTACCCTCATTACGAGGCGTGGAGGCGGTGACTGACCTATGGTCTCGTCTAATATAGAGGCACTTACCCGGAATCGAACATTTCGAATAGTTTAATGAGCCTACCTTAGCTTGCTCAGAAAGGCTGTTATAGGTGAAAACTGGGACTTTGGCTTCAAAGACCTACCTAACGCCTCAGAGAGGATTTGAAGGCGTTTCGGCCAGCTTTGTCTCCGCGAGGGTCTTAACTTGGAACATCGTCCTTAGGAACGGAAGTCTGGGCTTTGCGTAGCTTTTTAATTGTAAATTTTAGCGGACACGAAGTCAGCAGTCGACATTCGACGCGGCAGTGTATACTCACGCAACTGCTTCTTTCGGAAAAGAAACGCGTTTCTTCGTTAAGACGCACTGGTGCTTGTGGGGATTGCCTGTGACTAAGTTTGAATTTCTCTTGGGGTTGCCGTAATGTTACAAATGACAAAGCTACGGCGCCTAACTGGGAATCAGCCCGAAATAATATTGATATTGCAGCACCAAGAGCAGAAAAATAAATTTCTATTAAGCATTACCGACGTACCGCGCCATTGAGCTGGATGTCCATCCATCAACAGTTTCCTACTCAAATAAGCTGAAAAAATTGTTGACCAGGGTTCGACATTTTATTCGCTAGTCCAGAAATAATGGTGACATCTAAATGTAAAAGAGCTTCCAACTAACAAAAGAGATCCAACAGAACGCCAATCCGTCAGCAGTTCCTTTTAGTGCATCTTCATCGGCCTGAAGATGACCACCGTAAAATGGTCGAAACGTTGCGATCTTTCAGGTGTCACCATTATTTCTGGACCAGCGAATAAGTAATTGTTGTAGTTTCCTACTTAATTCTACTAATAAAATTTAATTCCATCTAAAGATTGGTCTAAGGACAGGTTAGCATTGATATCCTTTGGTTGCGTAAGTTGGTTAATCACCTTGCTATTAGACCTCGTTTTCTCAGCGCAGTAATTTCCACAAGTCCCAATTTTGTTGCAAAACATGAAAGATATTACTTCATAGCCATTAAAATAATTGGACATCGATAGTAATGCACTAGGCTGGATTTAGCAAGGTGTCACAGTATATCGTGGGTCTATATTTCACCGCGATCGCAGTCTCTGCCCTTCAAGGAAGATTTTCCATCATATTGGGGTAGAGGTGTGTGCAGAAATTGTGTTCAATTCCGCCTTCAACATGACGAATAGCTATGTTATTAGTTTGTTTCGTCTCTCAAACAGCGCTCCAACTCCTCCCAAAGACATTTAATGAGGTTGAGGTCAGGGCTTTGAGCCGGCTGGTCGAGATCATCCACTCCTATTTCCTTGAACTTGATTATGGCCTTCGCTTTATGCATAGATGAATTGCCATGCTAAATTGAAATGGGTCCATTCCATACTTTTGCCAAAGTGTGGGTAGTGCAAAATTGTCTAAAATAATTCATACCCATAAATCCGGGAACCAAAATTAATGGATCAAGATGGAGTGGAGTACAGTTCCCTATATCTAACCTCTAGTATTTAGTTGGCGAAACTTGGCTGAGAATGACTTTTCTCTCTCTTTCCAACCAACTCCTCTTTCTTTCTTTCTTAGTCAGGCATTATCGGCTGAATGTCGCCATTAGTGCGGAATCTGCCAGTTCGCAGGCAGGAGGAAATAAAGTATCTGAAACTAAGTTGTCACCTGGATAGTCGCCAAGAAAATGTTTTAATCCCGACACTAAAGCGTGTTATGTCATTTGGGTTAGTAACCTGTCTATTTACTGTACAAACTCAAAGCAATTTTGTTTTGTAAAATCAACTTCTTTCATAAAACAAACCAAATTTTGACTTACTAATAAGACAATGCCGTACAGTGCGCTGGTTGGTGGATAGAAGAATGTGTAGTGTTGAGTAGGGGTGCCGGACTAGTTAGAGTTGTAATAATGCTAGTGATGGATAATAACTAGTTGTAGTTGAGAATGGGTCTGTGATTGAGATGTCAAGTTTTAAAGAGAGTAGGAAGTCCTTGTGTGTTGGGGGATCCTGGATTCTATGGGAGTAAAAATGATAAGAATGGTATCGTTGTAAAGAAAACAAAAGAGGAATGTTTTATTTTATTTTGCACAACAATGTATGTTTACCTGCGCAACCATTGTACATTGAATAATTTTCAAATTAGTTTGAATATAATGGTAAAACCAAAGTTTTGTAATTCATTAATCTCATTATTTTTAGCTTCATCTAGTCCAAGTGCATCTGACCATCAGTCTGTGGACGGTTCCGACAGTCAGCAGGACTCAGGTGTCGTCACTTCGTCCCCTTGGCCATGGTCGCGAAAAAGAACAGCTCCTTCCGACGAACCCAGTCCGCTAGAAGCATTGTATGTTCAGTCGGAGTTTCTAGGTCAAGACAGAAGGAAATTTGAACTCTTGAGTAAAGATGCTCTTCGAGACAACAGCAGAAGTCGACCTAGCGCTGTTCCCGAGTTCAAGGAGGTTGCTGCTTTCTCCGGATCTGCTGATGTTGGACTTTACCGCGTGCAATCGTGCCCTGGTATGTCGTTTCATTACCTGTCTGATGACCGCAGTCAGGTGACAAGGACTAAGGCTTCTTCCAGGGAATCAGACCATCGAAAAAGTTCGCATCGCCATAGTATTGGCGAGATGGATCACCTCTTCGTCGCGCCGTCAGGAAGGGTCTGCTTAGGATCTTGTCCTGATGTTGGACTATCCAGTGGTTCTCAGGTCTCGTCCTCTTCTCCGCACCACCGAGATTTCAGACGAAATGTGAGACTGATTCGAGTGTCATAAGTAACGCAATAGAATTCGCATTTGCTCTGTACATAGTTAAGAGGTCCTCCGCACGTGACGAGAGAAAATGATAGTAACAAAGAATTGTCATTCCGGTAATTTATGCACGTCTTAAACAATTAATTCCAAGAATCAAATGTAATAAGCAATACAAGTTTTCAAATTACTACTTTTAAATCCACGCACTAAAATGTAGAATGAGTCAGTGTCAAGAGCCAACTATCTTGAATTCGAAAGTGTTACGTTTACGTGAATCGGTGCACTATGACTCTTCACAACTTACACATTTATTGCATGTGTAATTTCATTGACAACTTGGCACTTTTGCTATGGGAAGATATTTTCGTGTTTCTCCTTGAACTCTATTTTAAATGTGTATTGATATTTAATGTAAGTCCAGACGGACGTTAAAACTTCACTTAAACTGTATTTAAGAGAATTCATTTAAATTTCCGGTGAGTCCGATAGAAATTTTCACTTTTAACAAATATTTCAATAATCTTTTGCTAAAATAATCGATTCTGCGACAATTCGTTA
>JJRW01S0003111.1:98651-108841 GCA_001188405.1 Loxosceles reclusa
TAATTTCAAATTGTAACAGTAAAAATGAGTAACCACCAACGTTTAGATGATGGAATGAGGTGGCGAATTGTGGGAAGGCTAGAAGCAGGCCAATCTCAAGTTCAGATTTATAGAGAGTTCAATTTGCCAAGCGTCGTGTATAACTGATGGAATCAGTTCCAGGATAGCGGATCCATCGAGAGAAAGCTTGGGCAACGTCGTCCAAGAGCCACGACGGCGAGAGGAGATCTGGCTTTGTCGATTATAGCGAGGCGCTACAGCTTCTCAGCTCTCTCGTGACTTGTATGCAGCCACAGGAACCCGTGTATCAAGGGTGACTGTTTCCAAAAGACTTCAAGAGAGGTTGTTTGCAAGAAGACCTGCTGTTTGCATCCCGCTCACTTCTGCGAACAGGAGAATCCGTTCATCATGGTGCGGAGAGCATACAGATTGGAGTATGGGTCAGTGGGTGACCGTTATTTTCACTGATGAGTCCCGGTTCAGCCCAAGCACTGATTCTTGCCGTACGTTCATCTGGAGAGAAGCAGGGACCCGCAACCTGCCCTCCAATGTCCGACAAATCAATCACTATGGCAGCGGAAGTTTGATGGTCTGGGCAGGCATCATGTTGGATAACCGCAGACCTCTCAATGTCTTTGAAAGAGGCACTGTGACTGTTGTGCGGTATAGGGATGAGGTCTTGGAGCCCTATGTTCGCCTTTTAAGGGGGTGCAGTTGGACCTGAATTCATTTTAATGTACGACAACGTGACCCCACATGGAGCTTTTCTGGTGGACGGATTTCTAGAAAGTGAGGATATTCGCCGGATGAATTGGCCACCAAGATCTCCAGAACTTAATCCTATAGAGCATGTCTGGGACGATCTGGGGAGGGCAATTGCAACTCGCAACCCCCTCCAGGGCCTGAAAACAGCGGTGCTGAACGAGTGGGACCTATTGCCACACAAACGGATAAGCTGCCTTATTTCAAGTATGAAATCCCGCTGCGATACCTGTAAACCTGTAAGAAGGGACTATACCCCCTATTAACCCATGTATGACCACTTTTTTTTTGTTTTTCTGCAACCGCTGTTTCATACCTTCCGACTCCAACGAATGTTACGCACGATCATGCTTGTGTATAACAATTACTGAATGGCTATTTGTTTTGTATTGTATCAATGTATGCACATATGAAATTTCATTAAAATCGGTACAGTAGTCACACAAATAATCGATCAAGTCTGCAAATTCTCTTAATTTCTTACACCACTGTATTATAAAACAGTACTTTTATAGACGGACCGTACATTCGACTCAAGAAGACCAAATAAAAGCTAATCTTTCCAAGATTAAAAAAAAAGGGCGGTTAAATCTTGTTACAATTCTATCAATAATCTAAAGAAAACTCTAATGCCTTCGATTGATAAAACAGTGCCCGATTATAAACATAACCAAAAATTCACAAATCTGACACTCCCCCCGCACAATCCTTTCAAACATTGGCACTCCCGTCTATCCGCTACTGAAGTTTTTAGCCAAAAACTTTCACTCCACTGTTGCAGAACAACACACATACTGTTAAAAATTCGATTGAATTCGTCACAAAGTTAAACCAGGTCCCATTTAAGAAGTTTTCCGTAATCTATCTCCTTTGATGTTCAGTCTTTTTTACCAAACTTCCTTTAAAAAGAAGTCAATCTTTGCTTTCGTCTCAGTCTCCGTGAATTCCACTTTAATTCCGTGAAAATTGAACTGTCGGTTTCTCTATCGAAAACATGTCTGGAACAAACAGCTTTTCCCTTTCAACGAAAGATTTTAAAACAAATCGATGTCCTTGCAATGGGGAATCCACTCTCACCAGTTTTGGCTGACATTTTCATGCATTATTTCGAAGAGAGATTCTTGAAAAAATTCAGTTTGACATTTGGGTGAGATACGTGAATGCCGTGTTCGTTCTGTACGCAGCTGAATCTAGTTAACCAATTTACACTGAAGTTGTAAAACGAAGGTTACATCCCATATTTTGATGTCTTCATCCGAAAAATTTTTCCAAGTTTTGAAACATCTGTTTTTCGTAAATCCCATTCAGTTTCACTCCCACTCCAAGCTTGGTCGTGCCACACTTTTCAACGGAAACTCTCTGCTTTTGAGACCTTTGTGTTTCGAGCAATCTAAATGCCATTCCAGTGAAACTCTTCTGAAAGAAGGGCTTACCTATTTAAAGTCCCCGGTCATCCAAGGGTTTACAATCGAATATTATTGATTCCTTATTACTCAAGTTTTCCCCATTCTAAAATTCAATTATTTTTTTTCTGTCTCAAGTACCTCCTTCCTAAACAAATTATCTCTCTACCAAGCTTCCTTCAGTCAGCTTCAAAATTATTTTAATTTTACGAACAAAAAAATTTCCAGATTAATAATTTTCTGTTCAGCAAATTGTGTCTTAACGGTTCGAATGGTTCCATTTGCTTCCGAAAGCTCTTCGGGTGTTTATGGAATCCTTTGTCAGTGCGGGCTTGTCTACGGCGGCGAAACTTGTGCCCTCAAATTTCGTCTCTGAGAACAAACGTTGTGTAAAAAACTCTGAAATCTGCCCGTCTGCTATTCCCAAGAATTGTTGCATAACGAATATTAGATTAAATTTTCCGACGCCAAAGTTATAAAAAAAACACGTTCACCACATAAACTAAAATTTTACCAGCATTTGTATTTTGAGTGGTAAGGATAATCTGGTTAATTCTGACTGTTTTCCTTTCTTTTCTCGCGCTTGTAAACCGTTCAGCAAAAATCACCAGGACAGGGCGCACCTGAGTAAGGGAGTAAATTCTCTCCCCAATATTCACCCGCAAATGCGATGTCATTTGTAAAGAAACCTCTTTTGTCGATGCCGGGATTCGAACCACGGATCTGTGATCTCTAGAGTGGCAGCTTTACCGGCTAAGCTTTACCGCCAACATTTATATGGGGAGCTCATTTTCGAACCCTACACAGTTCTCTAAACAAGTGTAGTCGTGTTAACATCTTTCAGTCGTCATTATTTTGAAGAAGGTGGATCCTAGATATTCCACCGAAATCATGATCAACATGTGTTAAATCTACCATTACTTAGGCAATAACGTTGTCTTCTAATAATGGTTTACAGTAGTACATCGTTATTTATACACTCTGTAGATTCTTTTAAATGTTTTTCGATACGTTTCTGCTTACAAGTAATTTGAGTTTTAAAACAAAGCCGACCTCTGAGGCAGAACTTTTCTTGGAGTTTCCTTAAAAGAATCACATTTAGTTGGTATGTGTTTATAAGCTGATTTAAAAATCACCACGTTTACATTTTACTTTATTATACAAAATATTTTCGAATAACTGAGAAATGATTCGTCAACATTTGTTTATCGTGGTAAACAGTCCGACAACGAGTTTTTGATACATTTTCAAAATAATTTTCAGTCCTCACTTTCCATCAGAACAACTCTATCGTTACGTATTAATAGAAAAGGGACCTTGTGCTAAATCGTTTATTTCATTGGCAGACGCAGGCGTGTTTTAGCATAAGTATAGTTAAAAAGCCACCGACAGCTACTTCGCCGTTCGTACTGGGTATGAGTTCGTCAAGGAAAGATGATATTTTGTCTCGGTGGGAGACGACGCGGTCTTGTCAATAGTTGTTGCTAGATTGGAGACCAGGAGAGTGTTGCAAGTTTGACGTTAACATTAGTGGGAACCGGGACCCAGATTTGTTTCCCACTCCCCCAAATTCATAGTCAAAACACGTTACACTATACAATGTCCATCTACAAAGGACTTCGATTATGAACTACCCAATTACCTGTCGGCGTAGAGTAAATGGGAAAGCAGTCTCTTCGCAGCTGAACGTTCCAGGTTCGAATCCCAGCGTCAAAAACTTTTCTTTGCAATTAATAAACTTGACTTTCTAAAAGCTTAGTACATCAATTTCCTCCGAGGAAACATAGTCATATGCTTAATGACAAACTTTTAACGCCTTCTGACCACAACTATTCCAGATAAGACGCGACGCCATCTCCCACCGCTACGAAGTCTCACGATTCTCGGACAAGCTTATCATCAGTACGCATGCCGAAACAACCGTCGGCGTTCTTATGCTTAAAAATGTCCTGGTTGAATAAATCTTATCGTCCATGCCACAGCTTGAAAAGTGCTTTTCCTTCTTTTCAACATATTCTTAAGAAGTTGTATTTTCTGCTCATTTTATTCCATCATAGTTGCAGACAAATAATTATCAGATTCGTTTCCTTGGGTTCCAATAAGTCTTTACACCCAATTTAAACAAATTCACACATTCTGTTTTTTCACTTCGTTAATTATCTCTGCTTGATGTCTCACATTTTTCACTGTATATACCGACTCCTCATATTAACATCGACGCAGTTTGGTTGTCTACAAGGGGGGGGGGGGGTCACATTTTTTATTATTATTTCTCTTCCTGGAAATTCAATCCATAGCTTCGTTTAATGCCTCCATTTCTGCTTCATATACTGTTGTTTTGTTGTTTTCACCAAGTTTAAATTTTTGTTTCGATGGAATTACCATCTCTTAACTCATAAAAGGCATATTCACTTCCCTTTATGAACTCTGATCCATCTGTAAATGCACTGAAGTCACGGTATACCCTCAATATCGTGTCGGACTGACTTTAGACCTGTGATGTGCAGCAACTGGACTTCGCATTGAATCAATCAGTCGTCGGAAGTCTCCGGGGAGAAATATCCAGCCATGCTGTAGTCTGTAAAAGCGTCCATAATTGCGGAAGTGTTGTAGGAACAACATGTTTAGCATGAAGGGACCTTTCGATGATATCCCAAATATATTCGATGGGGGTTCACGTCTGGTGATTTAGGTGGCTGCATCATTCGCTGGAACTCTCCAAAATGTTCGTCAAACCAATCGCGAATGATTTTAGCCCATGTCACATGGTGCGTTGTCATCCTGGAAACCTCCATCGTTATTTGGGAACATGAAGTCCATGAACAGCTGCAAATGGTCATCAAGCAGCTGAACATAACGATTTCCAGTCAGTTTACGGTTCAGTTTGGCCAGATGACCCAGTCCATGCCATGAAAAAACGCCCCACACCATTATATAACGTCTACCAACTTTTACCGTATCTTGTTGGCAACTTGGGTTCATGGCCTCGTGAGGTCTGCGCCACACCCTAACCCTAATATCAGGCCGTACTTACTGAAAGTGCGACTCATCTTATCTAGTTACGTTTTCCCAGGCGTCTACCATCAAAATGCTTTGTTGATGAGCCAAAGGCGCAGCTGCCGTTGTCGAGTTGTTACTAAAGGTATTCGATTCGGTCTTCTGCTGCCATATCCGTTCAACACCAAATGTCGCTGAACTGACCTCACGGACACATGCCTAGTACGGGACTCATTGATTGTTGCTGTTTCTTGTATTTTAGCACTCACTACACAACTCAGATATCGTTGGTCGCAGTCAATACGTACACGCTGCCGGCTGCTACGTTTCCCATGGTCGAGAATAATGCCTGAAATCAGGTACTCTCGGTACACTCTTGACACTGTGACTCGAGGAACGCTAAATTTTTGAACAATGTCAGAAATGGAAATGTCCTATGCATCTAGCTTCAACTAGCATTTCGCATTTAAAATCGGTAAATTCTCGTCATGCAGTCATAACCATGTAAGAAAACATTTCACAGGACTCATTACCGTCCAAATGAAAGAATTGACAACACCCTGCCCATTTATGCGTCCGTTGCGCGACGCTATCGCCACCTGGATATATGCATATTGCTGTCTCATGCCTTTTGGTGCTTCAGTGTATATCTGGTTCGTTGTTTTTGAATAGGGATTGACACCAAGTGCGTGGAAATATTTCTGTTGGATTCAAATTGCACTAGTTATACTCCTTTTCAATATCCTTTCTATGGAGGGTCAAGTGTCCTGTGTTGGCACCAAGCATCTCAGAAAAAAACTTTCATCTCCTCTGTATGTGACAGTTGGTACTACCAACTCCGCTAGTAGGCGTTCTCCAGGCTGTCTACTTGTCTAGTATCTGATATCTGGTTGGTTACTGCATAAAATACTTTTTCCAATGGTCGATTGTCCACTCTTTTGAGATCTTTGCTAATCGAATCCGCACATCGGTTTGTGGTGTGCATCTTATCAGCCACCACTCTGTCTTGATACCCAACAGCATGAATTTATTTTCAGACACTGTTGACGCAGTTATAGGTATACACGCGATCAAAAGTAATCGAGCAAAGGAAGTATTGAAAAGTTAATTTCTACTTAACTGTGAAGAAAAAAGAAATATTAATCATTTGCATTTAGAAATCGTACTGATGCGACTTCATGATAGCATGCAAGAGTGAGTTTCGTTTCTACTGATTCAGCAGGAAATTACATGTCTATTCACATTTCCATTCGATTACTTCTCATCGCAGGTGTACATTAGCTGCCTTGGAATTCTTTCTCAGTTTTTACAGTTTTTTCAGTCTTTTTCTCTTTAAGAATTACAACACAAGCTCTTCTGCATCCGGCAGCTTAGGCTTTCTACCTGGATGATTTCCGAAGCTAGCAGAAACAAAATACAAATGCAAATTTCAAAAAAAAACTCAGCAACCGACAAGAGCCCACCATGGTTGACTACCTCAAAAATCCTTAGAATCCTCGGAGACCATTTCATATGTATAACATTAGCATAAATTACGGAACAAGTTCGTCACGACAAACGTAAAGTACACGCGAAATAAAGGAATTAAAATTACATGGAACAGTTCTTAGAAATGACTCAACTTCCTGATTACATCGATCATTATTGATTTCGTATGTCCCAATTCTACTCTAATCGCACGTATACAGGAGGATTTCCGTAATGCGGTGACAAACTGAGAGGGGATACAGTCACCATCAAGATGAATAAAAGTTACCAAAGGACATGTGGTCCGAAACGACGTTTAGTCGTCGAAAATCTCGAAACTAGATGCGTAGTATTAAAAGTCGAAAGGCGTGGAATGACGGCTGTCGGTTGAACACTTTTGTCGATGAGGCGTGGTTGACGTGGTTGACGCGAGAGACGTCTGGATCACAATGCATTGGGGCAGCAGCACGGGCTGTTGGCAACGTGAATTCGCGCCATTGTGTCGTAAGGCGCTTGCAGCTGTTACACGAACGAGGAATACGCCGATACGCATCTCGTTTACAGCAATGCATGTTCAGCGATGCAAGATGTGCCAAGAGCAGTTTCCGAGTAAGTGTTGTCTACTCCACACGACCTTCACCAAGATTTACCGACGGCTACGAGAGACGGAGTCCGAGGCCGCCCTTTCGTGCAACACCTGTGAACAACTAAGTGACTTCTTTCTCAGCTTTCACGTTCTGCCATTGTGCTAGCCATCAGATACTTTGTTGTAACGTCACTGGTTAATAAAATTTTCGCGTAGCTGCGTACCTAATTTTGCCATTTTCACTGACAATACGTCGTTTTCTACCACATGTTATTTGGCAACTGTCGTTCCTCTTGGTGCCTACTATCTCCGCTGTGTTTGTCACCGCATTACGGAAACACCCTGTATACTCTATAATTTTGTAACTCTTCGTTCAAAATCACTGAGCTCACCATTTCTTGCAGTGACACTTATAATCGACTACAGCTTTTATCCACTAATTTTTCTACTTACCCGGCAGTGATCACGGATTATACAGGCATAATTTAATGTTATACATAGATGTCCGAGCAATTATTGGTAGGTAGTGTATCCCTTGCGTAGAATCTCACGTTCCTCTCGCGTACAAAGTTGCGAGTTCGCTGCAGGGGCTTGAACTCGAATAGTGAACAATAATGGCCCCGGCTCCTTGTGAATCTCTGTCCTATTGTAAAGAGCATCGCTACTGACAATGCGATTCGACTTACACCACGTGGGTGTCTCTTCAATCACTCGCACAGAATTCCTCGCTGGACAGTTCGAAAGCAAGTGCAATTATTCGCTTCTTTCTTTTAATATCTCCATTTCCATGCATCCAATACTTAGAATTTTTGTACCATTTTGTCCCTTGTATCATTTTAGTCTGCATATGAATCTAGGTTCCAACACAAACCCCATTGTCTTCAAACTTTGGCATCTTAATCATCGACTCCTCCAAGGCTACTGCCAGTCATTATCGATCTCTAGCACCATCACAACGCTAATTAGTCCAGGACCCCCAATACGGATCCCCATTTTTCCACAAATTTGTCATCTTAACCCCTGATCCCCTAATTAACTGCAACCAGTCAATATCGATCTCTAACATCATTTTTTTTTACAACGCTAAATAGTCCAAGACCCCCAACACGGATCTCTGCTCTTCCACAAACTGGTCATCTCAAACATTGACTCCCTCCCCAAGCTGCCTCCAGTCATTATTGATCCCTTTACAACGCTAAATTGGCAATACCTCCACCGGAACCCCCACTCATCACTACTCACTTGTTCACATATTCGTAATCTACTCATAATCTTCAGGGGCGACTTTTCCGTAAACCTTTAACATATGAACTACCTCTTAACATATGAACATCCGTACTCTACACTTTAGCATTATCAAATAAATAAATAAATCATAATTTATTCTTCATTTATTTAATCATAATTTATTTCTTATGCGTGACTTTGCAATAAATTGTGTTGGCTACAAATTCCAATGCGACAAGTTGGCGCTGCGACGAATTAGTTCTACGACGAATTGTGCGCGACGGATTGTCGTAGAATCCACAACTTCATCCGGTAGGAAATTTTATTCTGGAATAAACAATACATGGAGATGAGAATATCTGTACAGGGTGATTCAAAAAAACTTTTACAAAATGACATGGAAAATCAGCCATACATCAAGGATAAAGAATCACAGAGGAGAGAACAGGGGGTCGTAAACGCCACTAGAGGGAGCTAGAACTACGAGAGTACAATGCTATACAAACACGAACTGAGCAAATGGGGATTGTCTTCATTCGAGTCGTGGATGCGTTGTTAGTAACATTGATAGTTACACGTACCGCGAATTGGCTGACATGCATCTGATTTGGATCTGAGCAATGGACGAGAAGCCGTGCGAATGTATCGTGAGAAATATTCCGAGAGAAAGGTGCCTTGCCACTCATTATTTGCCACTCTGTATCGACGATTGTTCGAAACCCGCTCGTTTGACGTGCATAAGCCGGATGCTGGTCGTGAACAAATAACTCACACAGTTGTTGCTGAAGAAAGCGTTCTCCAAGAACTGGAGCGTAATCCTTCAACAAGTACAGGAGTTGTATCCCGAGACACCCATATCCCACTAGCTACCTTCTGGCGCATTGTACACGACGAAGGACTACATACGTTTCATTTACAACGCGTACAGGCATTGGGACCGGGAGACTACAACAAGGGTATGGAATTTGCGCCGTGATTTTTGCAAGAAAATGCTGCGGACCGAAACTTCGCAGCAACTGTTCTCTTCACTGATGAGGCTGCGTTCTCACTAAAGGGTGTGATGAACTGTCACAACTTGCAGACTTGGGCGGATGAAAACCCGTATGCTACACGTACGCATGCCTCGCAACAAAATTTACCATTAACGTGTGGGTTGGCATTGCAGGAGACAGTTCACTTGGTCTGTACATTCTTCCAGAAAAATTTGACGGTTTCATTTATCTTGCCTCCTTGCAAGAGGTTCTGCCAGAAATGATCTTCCTATGCCTATTCGTCGACGCACTCGATTTCAGAACGACGGAGCTCCTCCGCATTTCTGCAGACAAGTCAGATTACATCTGCAGGCTACTCTGGGCTACGAAGGGCGCCAGCCCATGTCCGGTCATGCTAGGAGACTTACTGCACGTCGCAGTAGGCTCCACCCCAGGAAGGGGTCCTCCACGTGGTGTAGCCTGGAAACATCGCCTTGTGCGGTGGCCAATAGCATGACGGTTGTGTTGTCTGTGTGATAGCAGACAAGTCAAGTCCAGACTCCGGACAGTTGGAGTCGTGTTAGTCTGTAACCGCAGACAAACAGTTGTCCAAGCCCCGGACAGTAGGGGTGGCCCGACGGTGGGTTTGGTCGCCATCCGGAGCCTCGAACGCACAGCACGGCATTTTTATGCTGATCGACTGGGGGTGCTGAGAAGCTGCTTTTAAGCGGTGGAGCGCTGGCCCGTCTTAGTCCGCCTGCGAGTGGTGGGGAGATC
>JJRW01S0003129.1:106008-117130 GCA_001188405.1 Loxosceles reclusa
TTAGTTAACTGTAATTTGATCTTAAAATTTTAACAGAGTAGAGCGTTTGAGAACAGTTTTAGCTGTATAAGCCCTGCGTAGAAAACTGCCACAATTTACAGCTTTCATGTCCGACTTACTTCACAGGAAAAAAAAAACGTATATGTTGTAGATGAGAATCTCCCCTTCCCGTCCTTTGAGCAGTATTTTCTTGAATGGATGCAGATTTAACCATGATTCAACACGTTTTCGATACGCGAAGAACCATTGACCTTCACACATCCGTTTCTTTGTTATCTTGACTTCCTTTTGTCACATCCTTCCGATCTACAGAAAGATTAATTCCACATTTCTGCAAAATTCTATTTGTAAAAAATCGCTAGAAAAACCATCAAGTTAAATTATTGTTTGCAGTAGTTTATTTATAAATTTAAACAGATTAGTTTCAGTGTACACAGTAGCGTACGCAGCAGCAGAGAGATAGACATTAACTACATATGCGACACAATAATTTAGCAAATGTGAAAAATCAAACTGTTGTTTGAAAAGTCTAGTTTAAAATCCAATATTTTGATAAATTGAGAGACAATTATTCAGAGAAAAAAAAAAAAGGTAAATTTTGCGTGCGGACGTCGTTTGGGGCGCTGCTAGTCCGCCAATGAGGAAATCGTTGTAAAGAAAAATTTGCCCTTTCGTCGACGCCGGTATTCGGACCTACGGATCTGTCCTTTCCGGAGAGACCGTTTTCCCATTTAAGAGACGCCGACGTTTATCTGGGAAGCTTAATTTCGAAGTATTTTTTACAGAGAACCTTACATCCTCCCACATTGAAAGAGAGGTCAGGACACCGACCTGACCTCGAGGTGGGCCTAACGGTTGGGTCCTCGGCCACTAGTGTAAGTCCATAAGTTCGGGCCCCGTTGTAGAGAAACGTGCTCTTTTGTCGACGCCATGATTTGAACCACGGATTTGTCAGCTCCGGAGAGACCGCTTTTGCATTTGAGCTACACCGACGTTTATCTGAGAAGCTAATTTCGAAGGAATTTGGAGTGAAGGGTTATATCATATAAAAGGTAAACGATAGTAGACAGGGTTTGACTTTATTCGACTCATGGATTGCTATTCCATCTAATAGCTATTCTATCGAAGACCAGATTCTTCTAGTGAAAAATTATTGAAAATTGGCAGAAACACCACAAAATTGCTCCAAAAGTACCCCAGGGCATTCGAGAACCGTCCAAACCCATCTCGAATTGTAATCATTTGATAAAGAATGGTTCTGTCTTCGATGCCAATGTGGGAACTGTTAGATCAAAAGTTATTGCAAGAACCGAAAAAAATATCGAGAAAGCCCGAGCCATAATAGACGATAATTTTACAGCTTTAGAATACAAAAATCACTAACCCGATCGCATGCACTGGCCTCCATACTCCCCGGATCTCGGAAATTGCTTCCCGTTCCGCTTGTCCATCTTTCTCTGGGCCTATATTAGAGACAATATCGATCATGGGGCCCTAAACTCTACTAGTGACCTGAAAACCGCCATTGTTAACGTTTTTGATAACCTCCTAATGGTATTTTCCTAAAGGTCATCGATAAGTTTTATCATGCATCTTCGTCATGTTATTGTCTCCGGAAGTAGTCGCTTCGAAAACCTCATTAATTTATGGCTTTTTATCTCAAGAAAATACTTCAGAAGTCAGTATCTTTCTATATTTTATAGGTCTCTTCTTCAAAGCAATAACCTTCCTGTCCTTTGTAAAGAAATTGACTCCGGGATTCGAACCTACGGATCTGTAATCTCCGGAGAGACCAGTTTACCAGTTAAGCTACGCCAACAGGTATCTGAGCAGCTCATTTTTGAAGTATTTTCTGGGGAGAACATTACATGCTTACCATCGTGAGAAATTTATTTCCTTCCTTTCTTTCTTTTTTCTTTTTTAACGCCCAGTAGCTCTTAACATTTTAGTGTAAGAAGTGGGATTACAAGCTGGTTTATTAAGTGATTGGTAAAATCAATTAGGTGTTTTGTTATTTACAAATTGTAAATTTATAATGGTATTTCACTAGTATTTGTCAGGGTATGGTGAAAACGAGAGCACAAGAGGGAATCGGTATCGAAGTGTTAAATGTTAGTATGATTTTGAGATTTGGTTTGTTAGGAGATTGCTAATCAACGAAGTAACGAAGTCTTTATGGGGGTATTTCAGCCCTGATACTTTCAGCGGCAGTCCATAATTCAGAAGTATTTTGCGGGCTGTTTTGCAAGGCATTAAGTGAGGTTTGCCAATGTCCCATGTAAACAACTTGCACCTTTTTTCGACGTCGGGATTTGAATCAGGGATATCACCTCCGGAGAGACCGATTTACCGGTTAATCTAGGCCGACGTGTATCTGGAAAGCTTATTTTCGAACGCTTTCGTGAAGGGAACCTTACTTTATCCCGCACGTTGAGAGAGAGAGAGAGAGAGAGAGAGAGGTCAAGGTGCCTCCTGACCTCGGGTGGTTTGGTTCTTGACCACTAGTGTGAATCCATAATTTCAGGCGTCATTGTAAAGAAAAGTTGCCCTATGTCGACGCCGGGATTCGAACCTACGGATCTGTCATCTCCGAAGAGACAGCTTTACCGGTTAAACTACACGGACAGTTATCTGGGCTGTTTATTTTTGAAGTATTTTCCGGACAGAATTTTGCATTTTAAAAGAACTTTACTCGGAGCAATTTTTAATCTAAATGGTTGAGTTCATACAGTTTCATTCATGTCTGTAGAAAGAAAGGAATTTATTGTATTAACTAATTTCTTTATTTAATCTTCTTTTCTTAGGTCTGGCAACACATCAGGCGGCCAGTTGGTGTATGCATTGGAATGTCCAGTCAGTTCCTTTTACTTCCCCTAGCAGCTTTCTGCATAATCTTAATAGTCAAACTGGATCCTACATACGCCACTGGTATGCTGGTTTTGGCCTGCAGTCCAGGAGGGGTTACTTCGAATATATTTTCGTATTTCTGTGATGGAGACATATCATTAAGGTAAGTCGAGACACTCACTAACTTTCGTTCTATGTATATATACAAAACACGCTGAATTCTTCAATGCAAAAATATAAAATAATAACCTCACAGTGAGTATCAATATAATATCAGTAGAAGCAAGTAGCAAAATTCGAATCATTTGGGTATTTTAGCTTTCTTTCTTTGTAATACCAATGTATCTTATATAATTGAAAAGAAACTTCATCAAATATCCACACAAGCTCTCACAAAAACAAGAAAAACAAGGAAATAGTAAATTCCTTCCTTGCCACTGTCCAAAAAAACTTATTGGGGGTTTCGGAAGCTTTAATATCTGGCGAAATTTCGTTCCCGTCATTGATTAAGTTATCGGATAGATATAGATTAAAATATCTCTCTCTTACGTAGTCATTTAAATTTGGACTATGTGAATATTGTACGAAAATGCCATTCTTGTGTAGCAAGGTTTTAATCAATGTACGAAACACCTTTAAATTAATTCTACTTTAGAATAAAATTCATATTAATACTTATGCAGATCTATTCGTGTTAGCAATCAGCTGAGTGATCGACACATACTTTTTCTGCAGATATACGGATATTTGTGGTGATAATCTACGAAAACGTTCTTGAGTTTCAGCTACGGTTAGATACGAGTTGATCACAAGAAAGAGCATTTTAAAAGGAGATGTCCGTCCCATGAAATTGTGCAAGCCAATGGTTTCAATTGTGGTGATTTTCCTACGACGACTTTCTTAATTCCAGCTACGAATGTCTAGAAGTAGATGGCCAGAAGGAGCGCTTTGAAAGGAGATGTCTTTTACTTGAAATTTTGTAAACCACTGGTCTCAATTGTGGTGATCTTCTACAACGACTTTCTTGAGTTTGCAACAAGCGGCCTTTTGCATTCGCCAGGACTAGAACCTGGATCTGTTAGTTCCGGAGAGACCGCTTTCCCTATTAAGCTACGCCGACGGGTACATGGGCAGTTTATTATGTATACCTATTTTGTAAGAGGAACTTCACAAATTCCAGATGTTTATTGCTAGAATTAGATGGCAAGCAGGAGCATTTTGAAAGGATATGTATTTCACTTGAAAAATTTGTAAACCATGGATCTCAATTGTGGTGATCTTCTACGACTACTTTCTTGATTTCTAACTACGAATATCTGCAAGTAGATGACCAGAAGGAGTACTTCGAAAGGAGATAGATGACTTTCACTTGACGTTTTTTAAATCACTGGTCCCACTTCTGACTATATATGGCTTTCTTTAATTTCAGCTACAAATAGCTAGAAGTAGATGACCAGAAGGATCATTTTAAAGGGAGATGTTGAAATTTTGCAAATAATTGGTGTCGTTTGTGGCAATCTGATTAAGCATGAATTTAGCTTTCCGGCTATCCTCCCTACCAGCAGCGAGATATGATCACACATCTTGTAAGATTCTCCTACAATCGATATAGATAATAAATACCCATGCAGACGTCGGCGTAGCTTAATTGTGAGAGCAGTCGTTCTAGAACCCACAGATCCAAAGTTCGAATCCCGGTGTCAATAAAGGCGATTTTTTACATTGGAACCAAAACAAGGCCATTGGAGACCACCACTCAAGATCAGGGTGATCCTGACCTCTCATTTTCGTGGGAGGGAGAGGATATGAGATTCCACACAATATATATATATAAATATACACAATAAGCTGTCCTAGTAGACGTCTGCGTACCTTAATTCGGAAAGAGATCGTTCCGAAACTGACAGCTCTGAGGTTCAAAAACGCCGACAAAAGGCGACTTCTTAAAGCCTATCCCCTTGGAAAGCAAGTGCCCTTACAACTGAAGCTCTCAAATATCAATGTGAAATATTACTGCATTCACACCATTTCTTCTCTTGAATTGTTTGAACCAGATACTTGAAATACCAGACAGAGATAGGGCTACTATGGACGCTTTCTGAAAACCGAGGTATTTGTGAGGGTTCGTCCCAAAACGCTTGCCGTACCAATTAAATCCTTATACCTCAATCTAGCAAGTCCTTGAAGTTTGAAATGGCACAAAAATATTTTGATAAGAGAGAAAACTTATCATAATCGCTTTGAAAGTTTCACTTTTAGTGTCTTTCTTTTCATTTGTGTATAGGTTGCTTTATGTTCCATATAAAATTCTTCTCGATGAATAGAAAAGAAGCATTCGGAAAACTGACCCAATTTATGAATTTGCAAGGTCACCAGAAAATTGTCTATAGGCACTGTTTTCCGTTTCTCCTGAGACTTCGCCTATAATACAGTTGATACCTACATCTAGATAAAAGAAAGGCCAAATGTGACAGGTTGAAGTTAAAAATAGGGGAAGTAAATGGAGGGAAAAAATTAGTTTTTAGAGACATCCCTAAGAATATTAATACGTAGCATATACTCCTCCTCTTTTGTGTCTTTCCCTCCTCTCTAGCTGTCTCTTGGAACCTATTTACTATGGACCACACCCTACCCTTAGGAACGATGGCAAATTTGAGTGCAACCGGCATCTCGATGCACGCGTATTATTATTAATTATTCATGATTATATGCGATTATTTAAAAAGAAAGTTATATGTGCGATAGTGGGACCAAGCACGGAAATCAAACTAAGTTGAATAGGTGGCCTCTGTCTGTCTGTCTGTCCGTCGGTGACATTGAAACAGATACTCAAGGATGTCCTTGACGGCTTCTCACTGATGCTTTGTACTTTTTCTTCCAGAACAGGAAATGATATTCGAAATTTTATATAAACATTACCGTTTGCAGTAGGCGGAAGAACTGGTTTGGGCGTTAGTATGTACTGTGTAATTTATTTAACCAAATCACTATTTCCAAAATTATTTTCTCAGTCGTTAGGTAATCCTGGACTTGCTTTTCGCCTCAGCAGCAAATTGAACGTGGTAAGCAAGAACAAGAGAAGCGACTGCGTCTGAGAAAATTACTGTATAGTGTAACCTTTTTCTCTCTCTGTCTTTGTGTAACCTTCACCATTGATAATGAGGAATTTAGCGCTTTTGATGAGTCTGATAGTAAGAGTTACGTTGATGATCTAATAGATTTTGTAATTACGGCCGAGTACAATAAGGGTCTAAACTGCAATATACCTTTTTTGTTAGTTCAGAAATGAAGCAATAAGTAGAATGATGAATTTTTAAGCGAAATGAGATTTTCTAAGAAACTTTAGTAGTGTGCGTACAATAACGTAACGAAAGGGAGATTTTCTAAGGATTATTGCGTGTTATTTACAGAAACACTTGCAAAATATGCACTGTCTTGAATTTCAAGCGTATTATACAGTATATATTGTTTCAGTTTCGAACAAGTCCGTATGCAAAAGGAGTAGTAGAATTCCTTATTATGGTAGGCTAGCCTACGGATACAACTGATACACTTGTTCCCACATCATTAGGTCTTTTTGTTGTTTAATTTACCCATATATTAATTCTAAATTGATCAATGTGATACCGTTAGTTAATGGTTTGAGTTTATACCAACAAGTAGAACATGATTCGTCGAAAGCTATGGAAGTAGATGTTCATCTGGATACCTTTTTTATTTATTTGAAAGCACCATCCAGTTAATTGTATATCTAATTAGATATTTATTAATGCAGTTCTCTCTGTGGAAATAATTTCTTATGTATTTGTTTTTAACACTTACGATGTAAATGTTAAGATTTGGTTTGTATTGATAACTTAATCCGGTATGTTATGGGTCTTCAAATACAGAGATAATATTAATATCACGTTGTTTGTTTTCGACGTTGATTCAATTCCTCAAATATGGTTTTTGTATCTTTGTCCCGAAGGTCATCTTAGAAAACGTAATGCTAGGAATGATTGTCACTGAAGGGAAATCGGAGTTAGAAACAAACCCAAAAAAGTTTAACTATTCACAAAAGCAATTCCAAACCGATTTAAAGTTGGAGTTAAAAACAGTTCCTACCAGCCATTAGCAACACTGTCGCAGTGAACGCGTTGAAACACGCGTTGCGTAATTTTCAGCCAAGATACCACCACATATCTCGTTTATGATTCAAAAACTTGTACATTGCATTTTAAATCATCTAATACGGAATATAATAAGGAAAATGAACAAATTACTAGTTTCTGAAAACAAGTAATTTTTTATTTAAACTTAACGAGAATAAAAAGTGAGAAAAATAATGTATAGTGCAAAATCGAAGTCTCACAACCAACGATACAGAGATAAATAACATTTTAATAATTTCCTTTGATATATCACTGAATAAACAGATAGTTACGAACGCATGTAAGCAAACATTACATGCAAATGGACGTGGGGAAGTTTTCCCCATTCTGATTGGTTGCAACTAGCAAGTTTGGTGTCCACATTCGTGCGGCGGATATTGGCGAATGACTGTCGGCTCGCTATGCATTTATGGTGGTCTTAGTACGTGGGCTTCTACATAATTGCAACCCTGCAACCAAACGATTTGTGTTAGATCTTTTATGGTTAGTAGACAACTCTCCGCTCTGTCACCGCTGGCATTGTTAGTAAAGCGGTTTTGTGGTGTCCTGTAGGTTACGCGATCGATTCCCCTGCTCTCTGAAGGGGACATTCCCCCAAAAAATGATACACACACACACACACACATATATATATAGAAACTGCCATTGTGTGTGATATATACATGATATGTAAAAATGAAATGATATATAAAAATGCCACGATGACCTCAGAAACTACAACCACTAATTAAGGACCGATTGTTTGATAACATCCAAAAACTGCAACAAGTAGTAATTAAAGATAGATTGGTAAAAAATTTCTTATACTTCATTGTGCTTGTGGTTTGTTTGTTTTTAATTGCCACTGAATGTTAAGGTGGAAGACAGCGAATGTTGCAGTAAAGAACGGATGCAAAGGTTTCAGAGAAGGCCAAACAGAAAATCCTCCATTTTTTATACTAATAATCATGAGAAATACGGGAGGTTTCTCTCAGACGAATGCGAGAGAGATCGGAAAATGCGCCAATGCAAAAGTACGCCAAAGTTCGCCGCACACGCATGCCAAAATAACTGGCTACATCCAATCAGAATGGAGGAAAGATCCAGATGTTAGTATACATGTAAAATTTGCTAAAATGCGTTCCCGAGTCCATGAATACCATGATGAATTAAATAACACCACCACACGTTATTGGCTCTCTAGGTATCGCAGTTCAAGCAGAATAGGAAAACAATTCATACTGGATCATAAAAAATGAATTTTGTCAAGACAAAGATGAACTTAAGATTAAATTGATACTCACATCCTGCAAGAGTCTCCCCCATTGTCCGCCTAACTGCATATGAGATGGCAAAAAATCATTTGTTTGCACACTGAGTGCTTCAGAAAGCAATTTATATCTCCTCGTTTAAGACTACATGTCTTGCATGAACGTTGCAACTCATTTCGAAATTCCGATCAAAAAACAAACTCCGGAAAATCCAATAAAATAAAAACGAAGTCTTTCTCAAAAAATTAAGCCGAACTTAACTAAATCCTAATTAAAATAGCAGAACTCTTCTATGGAAGAAAAAGAAAAGAGAAATGAACCATAAACAGGTTTTTATTTATGTCTAAAAAATTTAGGACGAAAGTCTTAAGCACAGAGTTTCCATCAATAACTTTAACTTCGAGAATACATGTGCACGACTTGACATATAACACACAAAACAATGAAACAGTAAATTCCAAATAATAAAACTGTCGGAAGACAAGTCTCAAAGCAGTAACTATTAACTTATGTCAAAGTCAAAGGTACTATTTAAGTACTTCTTTCAAATTTCAACTATAGTTTAACGTTTACGTTTCTATTGAAACGTTTAACTTTAATAATCAAGTTGAGAGCCTAATTTGGATTTATAATGTCAGTTTACTTATCTTTTTTCTAATAAACCTTTTTACGAACCGAGCTTCGTCGATAAATTTTTCACAAAAGTTTTTACAGTTGTACCTGTTTTTCCGTTTTGCGAAAGGAAGCTAAATGATGTATGGACTCTTTCCAAGAATTATGGTCCTTCTTCAACTAACTTTCTTTTCTGTAAAGTTTTCTCCTTTAAAGTGTTAATTGTCTTACAGTTTTTGTTTTTGCAAGGTTCCCTTGATCTCTGTATCTGTTCTCGTTTGATCAGGCCATTTTAATGTGTCTCTCCACCTTACCTCAGTTTGATTCTTGGTGCGGAGGTTGATGACAGGTTAGTTTTTATCTGTTGAATTTTTATTTTAATAGTGTAGGGAAGTGGAAGTTAGTAGGAAGTAGTTAAAAGTAGTTAGTAGTAAAAAGAACCCCCCAAACCCCTTAAGCATGAACAAAATATCCCCAACCTTCCTTAAAACCGTGACTAAACTCCTATTCATCACGCTTTCGAAATTAAGCCTGATCCTACAAGCAAATTATATAAAAAAATGTTTAGACCCACGCCCTACCTTCTCCCCATTCTTACAATACCCATACCTAAACAAATCGCCTCATACGACAGGAAATTCAATTTCAATGAAAATTCGTTTTTAATTAAGTAATTGGTTGATTGACACTATCTTGTCGTACGATTTAGCTAATAATGAATGTAATCAAGTAATTTACAAGTAATTACGAGTAAAAGGAGTGATATCACTAAAAGAAGATTGAATGAAATTTTTAGTGTGTTTCAAATGATAAAGTGGCTAGCAGTAAACATCTAGACGACTTTATTCGTTATCAAATGATTGGTAAAATCAAGCAAAGGACAAAGCGTTAAAAGTGTGACCGATATCACCCCTACCGCTTATAGCATCGCATTTCATACATGGACGATATTCAAAACGACCGGTACTGCTAGTAGAAATATCGGTAGTGGTCACCTATGAAAACCGCGACAATCAATCAATATATAGTTCTACAAGGCTAGAAAGATGAAGTATTTCCTTGACCACCAAATATTTGAATCTTTTTGACACTGATGAGGTCACAAAGATTATCCTTCCTCCCACACTTAAATGGGGCAAGGCAGAAGTCCTCAAACTTTTGTTTTGGCTTACAACTCTTGCGTGTTAAGGATCATGCAGGTACGCGAGTCACATTTTCCATTTCTATTTTTCTATTCTAAAACCTATTTTTCTATTTCTATTTCTATTGTAAGCCCATTTCTGTATGATAGAAGCTTACACGTTTCCAAAAAGTGAAAATATGAAAAACAAAAACAAGTTTTAAGTGCTTATAATCTTAAATAAACTTCAAATACTTTTTAAAATCTTGAGTACAGTTCATTATAATTGGACAGTTAAAATGAAACGTTTGAATTTTAAACATATTATTGAGTTATTACTCGCAAAAGGCGATTTCAGAATATAAAGAGTTCATTATAAAAATCAGGTTGTAAAGAAAAGCTGTCGACGCCGGGATTCGAACCCGGAACGTTCAGCTCCGGAGCGACTGCATTCCCATTTAAGCTACGTCGACGAGTACCTGGGTAGCTTATATCAACGATTTTTTTGTGGGGTGGTCATTGCATCCTCCTCCATTTGAAAGAGTGGTCAGGATAACTACCTGACCTCGAGTGGTGGACCTAACGGTTGGGTTCTTGGCCACCAGTGTGAGTCTCTGATCTGGTGCTATTTTGTAAAGAAAAGTTGTCGACGCCGGAATGCGAAGCCGGAGACTTCAGCATCGGAGCGATTGCTTTCGCATTTAAGCTGCCCCGGTTAAAATCTGGGTAGCTTATATAAAAGTCCTTTGTAGGTGCACATTACATGGCACTAGGTTAAGTCGCAGAAAAAAAGATACATGGGAATGTAGAATCTGGGAAAAGTTTTAAGTGCAAATTTGTTAAGAACTGAGACAGATGGGGCTGCAAATCAGAAACAAGCGAGACTGTCGGGATCAGTAAAGCATGGTTTTAAGTGTGAACATGGGTCGACGTTTATTTTACTACGAGATGAGTTTTTTATTGTCACTCTGAGGGAAAATACAGTTTCGTATAAATAGCTTGTCTAAAACGGAAGCAAAAACAAGAACGCTTTTCTGGACAGTTATGCGTATTTATTTCTGACCTTTAGCCAAAATTCAAATAACTCAAACTTGGAGTATACCATTTTTAAGCCTCCGTCTCAAGACAATTCAATCAAG
>JJRW01S0003130.1:129250-141077 GCA_001188405.1 Loxosceles reclusa
GGAAAAAGAATTTATGTTTCTACACATCTGATGCTATTGCAACAGATTCCAGTCGAACTAATCCAATTTCAACAGTAATCATTTATTGTTGCTTTCTTATTACGTATACGTCGTTACTAGAATCAGTCTGCTTTCCACTGCCAAACTGCCTGTCTTTTACAGCAGCTTTTCCCGAGCAGTAGTCTAGCTTCCAAGGAAGTTGCAAATTTGACCAAATGGGAGGGGGGCATGTTCTTTGTAATGGCCTTATGATAGCACTTCTAGCATTGAAATATGTAATCTGTTTGGCTTCAGAAGTTGTTCAGTTGAATCCTTATCTATTTTTTTCAGAAGGTATTCCACATTATGCTAGCATATGTTTTTTCATCTGTTGGCTGTTTTCTTGACATGTGCAGCTTGCTCTGCCCCCTCCACTGCTCTGATAATTTTGTAGATTTGGGTCCATGAAACTCATTTTGTCTTTACCTAGTGTCTCAATCCTGTAATTGTCTACAAATGATAGTATCATCTGTTTTGCCCAGTATGCGATTCATTTTTCTTGTAGGTATTCCAGATTTACATTTTTTTTGAAAATGTCCTTCACTCTGCATGTATTTTACACAATAGGCTTCATCTGTAAGATTCAGTTTGTCACAATGTTTGGTTGCTTCATCATGAAGTCGATTCCTGCTGCACAAGGCATACTGTCTCTGCACTTTCCAAGCATGCAACTAGTCAACCTGATGTCCACAACTTCATGACCTCATGCAGTATTCATCAGCTGAAGATTCATTTACCAACTACATAGTAGCTACTCTGTCATTGGCAAAAATTTGTGGTTTTCATTCAGGCACAAGCACAAAGTGTTTCAAAGTCTTGCCGTGTTAAAAAGTGCTTCCAAGTGGGTGTTCATCATGCTGGTAGACTATTCACCTTTTTAAGGCACTGAATGTTACATTCTGTTGCCAGGCCTTCTAACTTGATGTTTTTTTGTTGCATGCTTTCAGCTGGGTATTGTTTTTCATGAAAAATTCTTTGTCTGGTTATTGTTCATCATCCAGTGTGACCTATGGTTCTGTACCATTAAACTTCCACCAACCAACCATTGTTCATAATCATGGTGTTCCTCATTCAATGCTCTCAGGGGCCCACTGTTTTGGTGAGTACTGGGAATGACATGGCATTCCCAAGCCATTTAGCGTTTCATAATTACCTTTTGTTTGGCCTTTACGGGTCCTTGTACCATTAAATTTCAACTAACCAACTTTCAGTTGATTTCTCAGTGGGTCTCACCTTTTTGATAAGTTCAGAAAATGACATAGCATCCCCTTTTTGGAAAAAAATTTTTTTTTTACAAAAAATTACGGTCGATAATTCCAATCCTCGAGACCATGGAACTTGACAACTCTGCAAGACTTTTTTTTTTTTTTATAATCCCAGAAAGTAAAGCTACTGTCTGGATTAAAAAAAACATATACAGTATCAGTCTATTTCATGTGAGTATGATATCGATACTGAAAAAGGTCATAAGTGGGCAAGTGAAACTGTAAAACTTTGTATTGGACTGTATGGATAGTATTAATATTAGTGTATTGGATGGGGGGCACAAGGTACTAATGCTTGGATCTGCTGCAATGTCAGCATGTCTCCCTTGAATTGAATACCGTCCAGGGGCTTCCTTTTTTTTTGGTGAGTACGGGGAGTGCCGTTCTGTGAATAGCTTTCATTTGTTACAGCATGGCCAATACACACCTGTGCCATTAAACTTCGAATAACCAACTAGCCAGCCAATTGAACCCCCTTCAGGAGCTTGTCATTAAATGAGTACAATGAGTGAAGTGGCATTCCCGAGGTACCAGACTAATTTAGTGTTCCACTAAGTACATTGTGTTTGAACCGTTATTATAGGTCCTTGTACCAATAAACTCTTAGGAATCAACCTTCTAAGTCTTCTGAGGAAGCTGAAGAAGCAAGAAACAAGCATTTAAAGAAGTATAAGGAAGAGCATATATAGGCAGAAAAATTTCGTATATAACAACATTAGCCATAGCATCCTAAATTTTTCAACTTCCATGATGTCAGCATCATGAAGTCTTTTCAAGCCTCCTTCCACAGGCATTTCCTTCTTCAGAACCGCTTCCTTATTGGTTGGTTGATTAATAGAAATTTAATGGCACAAGAGCCTGTAAAGGCTATGCTGTGCCAAACCGAGGGTTAAGTATGAAACACTAAATGGCTTCGATACCTCTCTAGGGATGTTATGTTACTACCTTTCCCCATCTTAGAGATTAGTCCTGAGATTGTTTTTGCTTGTAAAAGTATTCCATATGTTTCCATATGTTAAAAGTACCTGCAGTACCAACGTAAAATCCAGAAAGTAGCAACATCGAGAAACTGAATCATGATTATATATGCCCTATATATATGTGATATAAATAAAAAGCCAAAAGCGTTTTGCAACATAGAGTAAAGTCAGAGAAGGTTATATTATGCATTCTTTTTTGTAATTCTGTTATTGTTAGGAAATGTTAAATGAAGAAAGGTGCTTGTTTAAGAATTTAATGGCGCAAGGACCTCTAAGGACATGCTGTACCAAACAAGGTAAGTACGAAACAATGAATGGCTTCGGTACCTCAGGGATGACAAGTCATTCCCCATAGGTACATCCTTGTGTTTGGCACAGCATTGCCTTTACAAGCCCTTGTGCTGTTAAACATCAAATAACCAACCAACCCCATAGTCACCAAATGGTGAGCCTTGGAGTGGGTGAAGCGAAGGTAAAAATATTTCTTCGCTTAGAATTTCGGCACAGTTATTGCTCAGTTTGAACCACTGTGCAATGGTGTATTCGTTTCTAAGAGCTTAAAAAGTGTTGAAACCCCCTCCCACAATTCAGCAGAAGTTTTATGCAAATCTATTTCTTTTTAAAAGATATAGAAAATTGTAGGAACATGCCATTTTTTTGGCTTCTGAGCACCCTCTTCTTTGTCTTAGCATCTCCCTTTCATTGTCCTTGTCAAGGGGAGTGCTAATCTCTCTTTTATACAACACTACAATGTTCAGTCCTTTCCCACAACACAGAAACCATTTAGTATTCCATAATTACCTTTTGTTTGACACAGGCCTTTGTGCCATTAAATTTCAAAAACTAACCAGTCCCATACCCCCCTCTCAGAGGCTTTCCATTTTGATAGGTACGGGGAAGGACGTGACGTCTCCGAGGCACCTAATCCACATGCGCGTTACCGTTTCGTTCTTCCCGCCCGCCTCTGTTTCTGTATTTTCTCTGATTCTTCGACATCTGGTGTTACTGTTTTATCTACACTTCCCTACACCATCTACCATTCTACTGACCCTGCATTTTCCAAATTAACCCGTTTATCGTTTCGAAAATCTATGCAATCGCCCCCGGCACACCGAAGTCGGTCAAGAAATTACGGTTGGGTGACTTGCTAGTGGAAATCGCTTCTTCCCAACAGTCTGCTACGTAATTGAACTGCACGTCTTTCGCCAACCTGCTGGTCACCGTTACTTCACATGGAACTCTGAATACCTCCCGCAGAGTGATCTCAAACCTAGATCTTCTGCATGTCTGTGTGAGTAGGACTTCTTGCAGAACTCTCCAACCAAGGAGTTACGGCCGTGCGACGTATCAGTATGCGAAGAGATGGGCAGACTATTTCTACGAGGCACGTAGTTTTGGCCTTTAACAAGGATACTTTACCAACTAACATCAAAGCTGGTTACCTAGCATATTCCGTTCGGCATATGTTCCCAATCCGCTTCACTGCTTCAAGTGCCAGTGTTTCGGACATGGGCAGATATCTTGCCGAGGAGCTGCGACGTATCCACAATGCGGTTGACCTGCACACGCGAACGAAATAACCAACCACCCTATATAGTCTCCGGCGTGCCCCAAGTGGCAGAAAGAGAAAAATATTCATCAGGTGAAGGTCACGTAATATCTGTTTTACGGAGAAGACGAAAAGATCGTATCGCCTGCACTAACCCTCGGCTGTTATGCGGCCGGTTACTCGTAGTTGTACGTCCCACGCTAATCAAACAACTCAGCTTTTCCCTGTCGTTTGGGTTACCGGCCTTTACACCTTCCAGTGCTGCTCTGCAATCCTCTGGGTTTTGGAAATCTTCCCAAAAGGCTTCCTCTACGATTACGACATGATCTACCACAAAGACTCCTGCTACAGCTACTCCAACTCCCAAAACAACAAAGTCGAAACCCAAAGGTTCAAAGAAACTCCCAAAAAAAAGCCAACTCAGGTGCAGTTCTTCATGGGACTCTAAAATTTTCCAATTCTCTTAAGTGACCTCTCCACGTTGGAGGAAAAGGATTCCATGGATAGGATTCCGGGGGTCGAGTTGTCGAACGCCTGCTAACGGACCTCGACTTGTCCCTGCTCAGTACTGGTGCTACTACGTATTTTCTTTCCCCAACGCGGTCCTTCACTGCTTTCGTACTTTCAGACCTCCTTGGGAGTGACTGCTTTCCCATTTTGTTGACATCACCTACCACTACTCGCAGCGAGTTCACCAGGTTGCCGCGGTGGAAATTTAATTGTTCCAATTGGTTGTTTGGTTGATTTTAAGTTGAACGTCGCAAAGACCTGTAAAGGCCATGCTGTGCCGATAACAAGGTGAACACGGAACACTAGATGGCTCGGTGACGACACGTCACTCCCCGTATTCACCAAAAAGGTGAGCCCCTGAAGAGTGTGCCAATTGGAATGTGTGTTGACAGACGACATGCTTAGGGCTACGTCCATCGATCAACCAGTGGATCAGGTGACTTCATGCATTCTCCAAGCAGCTCCGGTTTCTCTACCACGAACTTCGCTACGTTACCAAGATCACCAAACTTTGGTGGACCCACGACTGCTCTACAGCGGGAAATCGCAGAAGTCCTGGGACATTTTCCGCAGATATCCAACTCCCGAGAATATGGAGCGTTTCCAGCGGGCACGCACGTTTGCCTTCGGGTCCAGCATCACGTTCTCTACTAGTTCGAATATTGTTTGGGACAAGATTCGTCCCATCAATGGCTGTTACACACCCCACTGTGTATCCTGTTTGTACACGGATTCTATCTTCCCTCTATTGTAAATGGCTGCATAATTTCCCCAGGTTCTTGTAGCTCCAATTACAGCAAAGCGTTTCAGGCAATCAAATCTTCTGTGGAACGTTCTGCGATTTTCCTGCGGCCCTTTACACCGGATGGCTATTATTCGCCATTCACGTTCCTTGAGCTTCAGGCAGATGTTTCATTCTCGTGATATTGCTCCTGGACTTGATACCGTGCATTACGCCATGTGTTGCGACACTTGTCTCCTAGTTCACTCCTTATGTTGTTGCGATTATTTAACCGCATTTGGCTGGAGCATGAGTTTCCGTCTACATGCGACATGCTGTGCTACCATTTCCTAAGCCTGGGAAGGATCCCACTACACCTTCGAACTACAGATCTATTGCGCTGACCAGCTGCATGTGCAAACTACTGGAACGGATGGTAAACTTCCGTTTGATGTCTTTTCTTGAATCTCATCATGCCTTGTCCGCGTTCTATTGCGGTTTTCAGCGGCTTCGCTCCACAATATACAATTTACTCGCCTTCGAGACGTCTGTTCGGGAGGCGTTCGTTCGTCGTGCTCACCTGGTGTCGACTTCTTTGACCTAGATAAAACCTATGATCGTATCTAGCGCTTCGGTATTCTCCGTGTCCTCCGTTCTATAGTGCTGCAGGTAAACCTGCCAGTGTTTATCCGGAACTTGTTAGTTGATCGCACTCTCCAAGTTCGTGTTGGCATAACACTTTTTCCAAGAAAAAGGCGTCTCCCAGGACGCAATTTTAAGCGTCATCGTGTTCATTCTCAAATTGAATGGCATTCTGTCCAAGCTTCCTTCAGGAATCCATTGCTCGTTGTACGTTGACGACCCCAAGTTTCTTATAGTTCCGTGAACATGTGACATCTAGAGCGTCACTTACAGTTCATCCTGACCCGGCTGCTTCTTTGGGCGAATGAACACGGGTTTCCTTTTCACCTGAAAAGACAGACTGTATGCATTTTTGTCACAGACGAGGCTTTCATCCCCGATCCGAGTGTCTTCTTAGGCTCCGCTGCAGTTCCGGTTGTTTCCGAAACCCGTTTTCTTGGTGTCATCCTCGACCGATCCCTCACATTAGAGGCTCATCTTACGCATCTGAAAGTGAAATGTATTACGGCGCTGAACATCCTAAAAGTATTGTCTTCCATCTCTTGGGGTGTAGATCGTGTCTCGCTCTTGCACTTGTATCGATTGCTCGTCCGCTCGAAGCTGGATTATGCTTGTGCCGTGTATGATTCAGCTCGACCATCTCGTTTAAAGTTACTTGATCCCGTGGCCCACCAGGTACTCCGTTTGCGTACTGGTGCTTTCCGGACTTTTCCGATTCAGAATGTATACCTTGAGGCTCATGAACCTCCACTCGAGCTATGTCGTCAGCACTTGAGCCTGCGATATTACACGAAGTTCAAGTCTCAAGCCGCCGCGGTGGCGCAGTGGTTCTGTCGAGGACTGATGTTCACCAAGGTTGAGTTTCGAATCCCTCTTGGGCATGGTTGTATGTGTCTGTCCCGTTGATTAAGTCGATTCGCTTGTGCTCTTGTTTCATTCTCTCCATACACAAGCATCACATGCGCTATTCACTGCACATGTTTCTCTGTCCAAATTGAACTTGGGAGATAACAGCAGCACGGATGTGAACTGCATCTCCGAAAATCTGTTCAAGAATGAAGTCTTAACGAGACATTCTCTTTTTATGGCGCCGGCCTCTTTAATTCACGGTCGTCTTGCGTCCGTACGTTTGGTTGGTTAGTTATCTGAAGTTCAATGATACAAGGGCCTGTAAATGCCATGCTGTGCCAAACACAAGGTGATCACGAAACACCATATGGCTCGGGATGTTACGTCACTCCCCGTACTTACCAAAAGGTTGCTAAATGCAGCATTTCCAACGCTCAGTATGTGCAGTCCTACCTTGCATATCGTGCCGCATGTTCCCAACATGTCCCCATCTTCACAGATGGGTTCAAATCTGACGGACACGGCTCTGCGGTGCTGTTTCGCTTGCCGACCGCCTTCCTGTATAGGCATCAAGTTTCACTGCCGAGCTCTCATTCCATCTCCTTGGCTGTGGAACGCATTTGCCGATGCTCTCTGTTACGGACATGCGTGTACTCCGATTCACGCAGTGCTTTGCAGGCTCTTGTTTTTCAGAAGCATCCCATCCACCCTGTGTTTTCCCATATCCTTGTTAGTTTGTGAGATCTGCGTAGTCGTGGCCATGATAACAGATCTTGCTGGATTCCGGGTCACTTAGGCATTCCTGGGAACCAGGCGGCAGACCGTGGCGCGAGGACATCTGCTGGTCGTCTGCGAATGCCTGTCTCGTTTACTAACTGGAAAACCGTTATTCGGGCCTGTATACATGATGGCTGGCAACGGTACTGAGACACACAGACTGCGAACAAGCTGCACGTAGTCCAGTCTATTGTTGCAGACTGGCCGCGCACTTCTCGTCGTTCGCGACGAGAGGACGTGTTACCGACTCGGATACGTATTGTACATACTCACTTCCCAAGTATATTCTTTTTGCGTGGCGAGGAGCCACGTACCTGTTCATACAGACATTTAATTTTAACCATTCAGCACATTTTCATTGATTGTCCTGGTCCGACGTCTCCTCGTCTTCAGATATTTCAGTCTCTTTTTTTAGACCTTCGTACCATTTTAGCTCCATGAATTTGATTTTACCATTTTGATTTCTTGTGTATCACCAGAACGATTTTTTGTTTTGATCGATTTTTTACATTTGAGTGTTGTACTGGTTTCATCGGTCTCCGTTTTATCATTTTTCACTTTTTGCACTCACCATCAGTGGCTCGCCCCTTCTGGTGAGTACTGGGAGTGATGTATTGTCCCCGAGGTGCTGAGCCATACAGTGTTCCGTAATCATCTCAGCTTGGCCTTTACAGGTTCTTGTGCCGTTAAACTTCAAGCAACCAACCAAATCGTCACGTTTTAACACGGTTACATTATTACGTCCTACAAAGTGCTTCAGGAATCGCCCCTGACGCTGAAGATCATCCACTAAGTGTACTCACGAACATGGGTTGGTGCAGTGTGCCCTTTGTTGGGGGAGATGTGCCTTATACGGGTACACGTAAAACGTCTTGTTTCCTTTTGTTCTTGTTTGTTTTTCATGGTTTTTTTTTTTTTCTGATTGACACACACATAACTTTTCAGATTTTGTGCCATAACGCTTCTGCTAACCAACCAACGAACCATCCCCTATCATGACAGCTGGTTAATTAGAATTTAATGGCACAAGGTCCTGTAAGGCCATGCTGTGCCAAGTACGAAGTAATAAATAGCTCGGGCATCTCAGAGACGCCATGTCACTTCCCATATTCAACAAAATGGTGAACCTCTCGGGGTCCCTTTCATGAAAACCTGGACAAGGAAGAGATGTTCCATGTCTGCTTCGTTAAATGCAGATGGTCCCAAAACTGATATTCAGCAAAAATTCTCCTGCATGAAAGAAGTATCCCCCTTCCTTATTTCGCCCCCTAAGGGGATCACTTTTTTGGTGAGTTCGGGAAATGATGTGGTATTCCTGAGGTGACCGAACCATTTAGTGTTCCGTGACTACAATGTAAGTGGCATAACATGGTCTTTACACGCCCATGTGCCATTGAATTCCAATTAACCAACCACCAAAATCCAATGCAGATCTCTTGTAAAACAACCAAGAAAATGTTATTGATGAGTCACATGGCAGTAGAGTATATTCACAAGCAAGAAAGTAATTTCACAGAAAAGATCAGCAAAACAAACCAGTTAACAAATGCACTTTATTTGTGCAGGAGGAGCATTACTGCATGTGTAACAGTATGTTAACCAAGAAAGTAAACTTCAGATTCTGCTCCATTACAGTTTCGTTTCCTTGAACTCAACGTGGGATCACAAAATATTCAACTACTTCGTTGTGCTCTACCATCTTCTCATTGCTGTGCTAGAAAAGAGCCTTTGGTTACTAAATGGACAGTTAAAAGTCTGTATACCTTGCTGTTAATTTTGAGTCTATATGAAAATGCTTTATTTGGATATTGGCTTTTAGCAGTTTTTCATCAGTAATGACTTATTAAGCATCGTTTGCAAAAGAACAAAAGGTGGACCATGGTAGAATACTGTTATTTTCTCATAATTCACTTCTGTTTATTCTCTGAAGCTCTGCAAGAAAAGATAATTATATATATATACAGATATATATATATAGATAGACAGATAGATATAGATATACAAGGTGTTCGTAAACCGTTTCATCAAAATAAGAGGGGTGATAGTACCTATCAAGACGGACAATGTTTACAATAGAACCTAGGGCAACATTTCATTCAGAGTGCCAGAAAAGCGTAACTGTGAAACACGTCCAACAAGCACAAGGCATCACTGCCGACGTCAATTCAGTCCAGACGTAAAAGCGTAACAACAAGCACAAGGCATCAATGCCGACGTCAGTTCAGTCCAGACGTAAAAGCGTAACTGTGAAACACGTCCAACAAGCACAAGTCATCACTGCCGACGTCAATTCAGTCCAGACGTAAAAGCGTAACTGTGAAACACGTCCAACAAGCACAAGGCATCGCTGCCGACGTCAATTCATCCCGGACCTAAAAGCGTAACTTTGAAACACGTGCAACAAGCACAAGGCATCACCGCCGATGTCAATTCAGTCCAGACGTAAAAGCATAACTTTGAAACACGTCCAACAAGCACAAGGCATCACTGCCGAAGTCAGTTCAGTCCAGACGTAGCACGTGCGCAGAACACCACCGTCAAGAGTTTGTGAGGTGGATGCTTCACATGACAACTAACAATCCGCAGTTTCCTGCTCTACTATTATTCAATGATGAGGCATCGTTTACCCGGGAAAGACATTTTGAACACTCGCCTCAATGGACACGTCTGAGTTGAAACCAATCCGCATGTCTGTCCCGCGTAAACACCAGCAGAGATTTGCTGTGAATATCTGGACAAGCATCCTGGGCGATTGCCGATGGGCCCGTATCTGTTGCCGGAATTTTGACCGGCGTAGGGTACCGTGTTTTTCTGGAGCAAGTGCTTTCCGATTTGTTGTAGGCTGTTCCGCTCGCCACACAGAGGAACACGTGGTCGATGCATGATGAAGCCCAAGCACACGTTACCACCGCTGTCTAACACTTCATGGATGCTACATATTCTGGACGGTGGATTGGACGTGGTGGACCTGTGGCTTGGCGTACACGCTCACCGGACCTAAATCAACTGGACTTCTTCCTCTGGGAGCAGACGAAATCCTTGGTGTACGAGACACTTGTGAACTACGTGGACGATCTCGTCGCGAGAATCGTTGTTGCAGCGGACATGATAAACACGACAGCAGGAGTCTTCGAGAGGGTGTGCCGGTCGTTGATTCGGCGGTGTGAACTATGTACCGGCACACTTGGACGCCACTTTGAGCATCACTTTGATTCTTTCTTTGACCTGCATGGGATTGTGCAGCGTATTATTTCGTTGATTCTCTTATTTTCACTGTTGAAAGTCCAACGTGGACATTTCACTTTAAGCTTTTCTGACACTGAATGAATGCGGCCTTAGGTTCCATTGTAAATATTGTTCATCTTGATGGGTGGTACTATCACCCGTCTTATTTTGTTCAAACAATTTACAAATACCTTGTATTTGTAAACTGTTTGAACCTTGTAATGCACCGGCGGAATGAGCATGAGAAACGACAGGTTTTTCAACTGAAGTACAGTTCTGTTCATCCTCAATGTCAGAAAGTAAAGTTTCTGCAGCTCGAATGGATTTAGATTTACACGAGCGTTTAGCAGACATGTTTGTGACGAATCCAATTCAGGGGTTTTACCCAACACAAAATAAATCACACACAAACACTTTAATTTAATTAACTTAATGAACTTAATTAAAATTAGCAAACTTGCTAATTAGGGAAAAGAGCCAAAGTAAAATTTTAAAGCAACTCTTTATTTGTGCTCACGAACAAATACAACAAAATCAAGAACTAAGTGCTAATTTGCACTTTAAGTCAAATTTGAAAACAATTTCAACGAATTCAAATACTTTGCAATTTACCAAGTCAAAACCAAATTCAGTACTTTTGTACTTTAGATTCATCTTAAATCCTTAATAAAACTTTAAGTTCCTTTAGACTTTTTAAATCTTAAGTTTTTGTCGCTCTTATGGTCTTTTTAAATGGCTTAATAAATTTAAATTACTTATCTGAAAGATCCGTAACTATTACGACAGTAGAACCGGCTTTATACCGTAAACATCAAACAGTTTGTCCTTCCTTCTGATGCACAGGTGCGAAGAATCACAACTTTAAAGAAGGCATTTGAAGATACGTAATACACTAAATTTTCTGGCATTAAATCAATATTTAAATTTCACACAATATGCAGAAGCATTAGTGTTAGTGCTTATAACACTACGGTCGTAGAATTTAACTTCTAACACTCCGCTTGAAGTCAAGGCAGCGTGAGCATAAGATCCCGAGCCCAAAACGTAGGACTCTACACGCAGAATTCGGAACGTGAGAATGACTAAACTTTTCGTGAGCGTTGCTTTTTTATCTGTTGACACTCAACTCATCTAATGACTTGGAGTACCAGATATTTGTTTTTGTCAAGTGGAGGCGAGTACGGATGTTGTCATTTTGCGCTTGTGGTTAGTAACTGTTGAACAGTTAAACAGAGAAGGGAAATGTTAAATCGTTAAAACCTGTGTGTGC
>JJRW01S0003131.1:58834-71007 GCA_001188405.1 Loxosceles reclusa
TCTCCTATCTCGTTTCTGTAAAAGTTTGAATCGATGACGATTAGTAATCCGTGTTTCGCGCAGCGCAAGCATGTTAAACTCGATATTAGTAAGGGAGGGGAAATTAGTACATTACAATGATCATGCTATCCACTACATCATACGGACACAAATCATATAAATTTCTGAACGCTCTCCTTGACAACTTAACGAGGCGTTTTGTTTCGCGAGTGTTCCATTTGATTTGTGTCCCTGCCGTGCAGTGGATATCGCGGTCGTGTATCAAACGGCAGACCCCGGTTCAATTCTGGGTGGAGGCAGAAAACACTTAACATCTCTGAGAGTGTGCGACAGTTTTAGTACTCGTTCTCATTGCAACAAAACTGTCGGATAGGCACAATTTAAAACGGATACCAACCTCACATAGGCTAAATAATTCTGGAGACTAAATAGAGTCCACTCAAAATGTAGAGTATCCGAAAAACAGAAAACTTGGCTGAAATTGCTAAGCAAAACTTTCAGAGATCTATCTGATTTCTATCCCTGTGGTGTAGTGAGTAGCGCGATCGTGTACCCAACGACAGACTAGGGTTTGATTCCGGCGAGGTGAGAAAAACTTAGTTTTTGTGCTTGGTGCTAATTTTGAAGAATGCTTGTACAAAATTGTTTGGCAGTGTTACTGGCAAAAAAAGCTTAGGACGGCGTCATTACCATGATGTTTGGAAAATAAGCAAAAAAAAGGGAAACAAGTAACATGCCTGGTGCTGCAGAAGTCCCGAAATGGTCACGAGACCGAGTCGATGCAAGTGGGGAAAGTAAAAGAAGCAGGAGTAAACATATTCACTAGAAAGCATATTGACATTCTTTAAGAGCGTGATCTTTTAGTTTTCGCTTTGTGACAGCACTTAACTACGCACAATAATGTTACCTGCTTGTCTGCGTGTAAATGGGCTTCTTTGTATTCGCAACGAAATTTATTGCCTGCAATTCTATTGTTCTTCCGCCATGAGATACCGCCCGGTTTTGCAGTTTTTCTTTAAATCCATACGTTGTAAATTATAAATTATTCTGCATAAAACATCGTGCGGGAAATGCACCTCAGATTTCATTCTAAATCACGACTAAAAACACATCAATTTTAAATATGAGAAAGAAATTTATTACACATATTACATATCGTTGCCGAAAACGTTAAATTCGCTAAATGTCTTATGCACCACCCGAGAATTTAACTTGTGTCCATGATTCTGCACACCACTGCCCAATTGTAACTTATTGTGTTGTGATAAACTATCGTTGTAATTCGAGATTAAGCGTAAACAATCATACCAACAAGAAGGATAACTATGTTGCATTATGGCAAAAACAGAATTGATTTATTTAAAACAAACATCTGAAACCACAATCATGATGAGCGTGCGAGCGCGACCAGGACATTAAGAAATGATAACAATATACAACAGTACCAATCCAAACAAATACCCTACTGACTAACTAACGCAAAAGTGACAATCCTTCTAATCATACGCCTCTCGTAAGGATGAAAAGAGAATATAAATATGTACATTATGCTGTGTATATAAATATGCAGGGTTTTTATGTACAGCGTATACAAATTCATGGGAGAGGATAGGTTGCTCAAAGAAGAATCGGAATGTTGTATCAATGTAGGGTTGGTAACGGCTTTTTCACGCTATAGATGTCGTTGTTCGATGCTGTTTCGCGACTTCGCTTTGCTGTGAATGTTGGGCTGGCATTGTCGTGGATCCACTTAGTAGGTTCATACATCACGCCTGTTCGTCTGGACGGACGGAGTTACTGGGTATTTCTGGAGGGAAGACTTGCCAGAACTTCTGGATGAACAATAGGTCCAGCAGCCGTTGCGCCGCGATATATGATTCCAGCCGGATGGGGGGCGAGTGGCCCACTCACTTCAACCACGAAGTTAGTTAACACTTAATCGTGATATATGGACAACGGGCATGAGGGCCCCATTCATTGACTTGCAAGATCGTTTGACCTATCCTGCCTGGAATATTTTTCTGGGCTGACTTGAAGATTCTGCTGTACGAATCCCCCGTAGACAATGTGGAGAATCCTGTCGTATACATTTCCGTGGCATGACTGGAACAATCCAGAATATTTGTGATCCTCTGCGCAGACGATGTTAGATATGTATCACTTTGAACACCTTCTGTGATCTCTGTACATTTCATAAATGTATTGTTATTAATAAAACGCATTTTGTTTACGATTAGTCTTTGAACAACCTTCCTCTCCCAGAAGTTTATACAAGCTGTATTTAAAAATGCTGTACCTATTCTGCATATGCGTATACAGGGTGTTGGTAAATTGTGTAAACAAAATGCCAGATGATTTACAATTAGCGAGGTGTTTATCTAGCTCATACTGTCTTTACGGCAAATACGCGAACCCCAAACTCTGGTTTTAACACTTTCAAACAAGAAGTTAATTTTGCTAACTTTAAAAGTCGAACAGAAAAGTTTAAAGCGTTAGAGTAGTTAGCCTCCAAGGATTAAGGAGAACGTAAAACAACTTAAGAAGTAACAGACAAGTCCGAAGCAGTTTCTAGTGTAGCGAAGCGACGAATAGTAGTCCTATATTCGTCTTTATTTCTCACGACCGAGAAGTCGTGTGGCTTTTGTAACCTTCGGTTGGGGTCAGACAACGGCGTCTTATCACCGCTACCAAGCGAGAGGAATAGAGATATATTTCGGACGGGCACAAATGTTAATTAAGGAAGGAAGTCAGTGAAGAGGGTGCTCACCACAACTTTTAAGGTAGGGCTACAGAGCAGCAGCTTCAAACAGGATCGTGCAAATGTTCTTGATTGGCATCTACTACATTAGTGCAGAAACTCGACCCTTGTAATGTCCACCCACAAAGGATTTCAATATAAGCTACCCAGTTATCTTGTCGGCGTAGCTTAACCGGTAAAGCGGTTCCTCCGGAGCTGAACGTTCAGGGTTCAAATCACGGTGTCGACAACTTTTCTTTACAAAGTGGCTCCCGAACTTAGCGATTCATACTAGTGGCCAAGGACCCAACTGTTAGGTCCACCACTCGAGGTCAGGTCCCCTGATCTCTCTTTTAAGTAGAGGAGGATGTAATGTCCATCCACAAATTATTTCAATATAAGCTACACAGTTACCTCGTCGGCGTAGCTTAACCGGTAAAGCGGTTCCTCCGGAGCTGAAATTTCCGGGTTCGAATCTCGGCGTCGACAACTTTTCTTTACACTCTGAAAGACAAATTTCGAGCCGACAGAACTCATTTCAATTTGCAGAAGGATCCCCATATGTATTCTTGTTCATTTCCTTAACAAAGGAAGATTCACCCGCGGTGTAGGTTGACCGATCGAAAAGGAGACCCTGATGAACAGTTAGATTTGAGCTCAAGGCTGGGTTCGGTGGAAGTGGTTGATGAAAACATTACTTTTCTGGGTGTTCTTTTTAAAAGGAAATATTTACATGTCCCATAACATATTACTTAAACATATCGCGAGCAAATTAACAGTACACTATGAGATCACGATCTACGCAACGGAAGTCTTGTTAAATAGTGAACCTAGTAAGTTTTGAATGAAGAATTGCAAGAAGATTAGAAAGAACTGTGAAAACGAGGGAAAAATATTTAAATTTATGCACGAAGTAAACACAACAAAAACCCTTTGACGCAGAAGTCCTTTGCCTTGAATGCGAAAATCAATAGCTCTGTGTTGTATGCGTGTTTCCCTGTAACATCTAATACCGCTGTTTCGAAAGAAGTTTCTTCCACGCGATTCCTTTGAAACTACTTTCAAAGTATTCCCTTTTCCGCGCGTCTGTTTAAATAAGTTTTCTTACTTCCTTTCTTCCCTTAGATTTTTATTCACGTGTTCTTTTTCTTTTTTACATTTTAGAAAAGTTTTAAATCGCATACGAAACCTCAGCAAATAACTACAAATATACATTCGAGGATAATTATTTGTTTACAATTATTTTACTGTACTTCTAACATGCAGACTTAACAAGAGGCATCTTGAAGAACTACAATTTATTTGTTTGATTAGATACATTGAGAAAATTGGCTTCAATAAGTAGCACAGCTATCTCATCTGTCCTAGCTGACAGTTAACACAAGAAAGAAGGGGCAGCTCTTATTTTTATTACGGTGCTTTTTGTTACGGCCGTGGCAAGTTGAAGACGAATAAAGATAGCTTGCAGTACGGGGAACGTTCAGCTTAGAACAGAGATTACTTAATAGTAAGTTTATGACAACGGAACCCTGTTCCGAAATTAACGTACTAGTTAGTTTTGATAATGGGTTTATTTCTTGTGTTTCTTAATGTTCCACGTTTTGACGACGGAAAAAAGGGTTTCCGCAATTTTATGGGTTGGGGGTGACTTTGGGTATTTGGCTTTGCATGTAAGTACTCTATGAGATTTTAATGTCATTATTTCTAGTGCTTTTCTTTTTCCTTTTGATTTGGACAGAGGAACTCCGTTCCCAAATTTATGACGACCGAGAGGATCTCCGAAATTTTATTGGTTTCTTAGACATGGTCAGCCATGCTGGGCATTTACCTGTTGCTGACTTTCATTTTGTATTTGTATTTGTATAGAGGTAGAGAATCGACTTGAATTCTAAAAGAAGAGGATGTCTCCACATCGCAAGGAAATTGAGCCATAAATGAAATTGCTGTTGTTTGGCTTCTTTTAGAGCAGAAGAAAGTTCGCGTCTGACATTGACTTGGTTGATACCGTCTCCAAAGTGAAGCTATTCCAGAAACGGCATTACATGCTGCTCTATTAAACCGATCGGCATTTAATACCTTCGATGTTTGAATGACCAGGAATCCAACAAAAAGTGATCGGAGAATCAGAAGAGTGAGAAGAAGATGCACTCTTACTGATCTAAACCTCAGGAGTGTCTTGCAGCCACGTGCTAGGATGGTTTTGTAGAAGTTGTAAGACACATTTGGAATCTGTAAAGATGACGGTTGGCCCTGGCAGTGAAAGTTGGGGATAAAAGTGACAGTTCGCAGGATAGCATAGATGTCTGTTTCAGTTGGATAACTGCACGAACTCAGCTGAAATTTGGAAGAAAATTTGGTTTCTGGAATACGAAAGAGCTAAACCACCCTTTTTACCGGGAGGTCAGAAAGAAACATCCGAAGAGAGAAATTACCAGGTGAATCTCTTGCGGAAAGGAAGAACTGATTAGGAATTGGAATACGCAGAGGATTTCGGAAACTAAAATAAATAACTAAATATGCCTATAAATTATACATAGCTTTACAAAAGTCTACAAGGACAATGTTATAGTGTCCGATTCTCACTTTGTACGGGTGCAACTTGTGAAATGCATATAGATATTTCTAAATACCACAACGAAACCGGATAGAAACAAAATTCGCTTAAGAAAACTGGGAAAAAATCTCTCTCTCTCGGTGCTGTTATTTATTTATTTAGTACATGAAAAATGTATATAATGTCGGCTACTGAAAGTAGCGCTGCCACCTCATGAAGGAATAAAGATTATTTAATTTACATGAAAGAGTTAAACAAATCATTATGCAAAAATTCAAAATATGCACAATTATGCACAATATGCAAAAAGAAATTATGAACAGCAAGAAGGGTTTTCCTTAACATTTGAGGAGCATAGTGCCAGGAAAGGATGTCTGTGAAACCTGTCGGTCGAGGTATTCCGGCGGATGGAAGCTTTGAAATCAGAGAATCAGGAAAAATATTGAGAAGCACAGCCTTCAGAAAGTATGGCGGATGGTTTCACTTTGTCTAGAGTTACCCAGTTACTAGTCACACACCTGGTGCATAGAGACGATAAGGCAGATAGCATCTGATGTAAAACACTCTTAGTAAAGGTTGCTCCTAAG
The DNA here is from genome assembly GCA_001188405.1 of Loxosceles reclusa. NCBI lineage: Eukaryota > Metazoa > Arthropoda > Arachnida > Araneae > Sicariidae > Loxosceles > Loxosceles reclusa. The sequence goes on from JJRW01S0003131.1 coordinate 64,713, forward strand.
TGTAACAGATTGAAGGGAGTCTCGGGAGCTCAAGGACTTTTGAGAAGCGTGTAAATTCGAGGTTGTAAAGGAAAGGTTGTCGACGCCGGGATTCGAATCCCGGCATCGACAACTTTTCTTTACAAATGGCGCCCGAACAGGGACCCACACTAGTAGCCAAGGACTCAACCGTTAGAACCACCACTCGAGGTCAGATCGTTACCCTGACCTTTCTTTGAAGTGGGGAAGATGTAATGTTCACCCACGAAGAACTTCGATATAAGCTACCTAGATACTTGTCGGCGTAGCTTAAATGGGAAAGCAGTCGCTCTGGGGCTGAACGTTCCGGGTTCGAATACCGGCGTCAATCGACAACTTTTTTTTTACAAGGTGAAGAATCAGTTTGCTTTTTGGAGGAAGAAGAAAGTTGTAAGCTAAGCCCTTTAGACTAGGGATTCTCAAAAATTTTTCTGGTGGCCGCACTGCTGATGATTACTCTTCCCCCCCCCTCCCACATGCACATATTAACTGTGAGTTGTACGTATTGTAATATTACATGTATCTATTATTGTTTATTGATTCATTGCCAAAATGCCATTAGACGTACTGATGAGTTGAGACTAAAATTCAATTGTAGCCGCCCTTGAAAACCCCTAAAAGGTGATAGTTTTTGAAAGCACGAAGTGCGATACAAAGGTAAGGCAGCTGATAAATAACATTCAAGCAACAGAGAGGGTGTAATAGTTTGAAAGCCCTCTTTTGGCCAGGATATCTGCTATTTCATTTTCGGAAATATTGATATGTCCAGGAATCCAGCAAAACATGACGGGACAGCCATTGAACGAACATGACGAGTGTGAAGTCCCTCTAAACAAGACACTTAGATAATAAGCTGCCCAGATATTCGTCGGCGTAACTTAATTGGGAAAACGATCACTCCGGAGCTGAACGATCCAAGTTCATGCCATGGCGCCAGCAAGGAGCGTTTGTTACTGAGGTAAGATGGTTAACTGTGCGATGTACTCAAGTGATGTTATTAAAAAAAAGTTGATGTTATTTAACAGTCATCGAGATTACAGAGGTCGACCTTACCGAATGTGGAATTCGAACAGCTCTAAATACTAGGCTGCACTGGTGGGGCAGGAAAATTACAGGATATCTATGTATGTTGTGAGAGGCGGGGGGTGACTTCACAAGATGCCGGAAAGAACAACAAACCACAGATGACCTGTTTTCCATTTTATGCAAAATCTTACTGCATAAAACACTCAAGCACTTGATTCCAATCAACCACGAACACAAGTAAAATTTATAATCGTTAAGCGAAGTCATTGGAAGAAGGAATGAATACAACTCTATATTGAATTGATGGATTATTTCGGTTTCGACGTTTTTGAGAGATGGATTACTTGCAGGAGGTGTCTTCGCCACATATGTCGTAGCCGGAGGAGAAGCCTTTTGGAAAGACTTCAGACGCTCAAATACAAAAGATTGCAGACTAGCACTGGAAGGTGTAGATTATGGCAACACAAACGATGGGGGAAGCTGAGAGTTGTTTGAACTGCTTGTTATGTGCAATTACGAGTAACCGCCGCATAAGACTCGTGGGTTGTTTCGGCGACACGAACTGTTTGGACTCTGCATAAGAGATGTTATAGAAAGAAGGTGAAAGTCCTTGTGCTTGAATCAAAGTTCAAATCACTCGACGTAAATTAGCACAAGTATTAAAAATTATAAACGTGACCTAAGGTTTCTGTGGCTAAAAATTGAGCCACCTTTTTCAAACGTGTTGACTTGGCGCGCGTGCCTCGAGAACTGATTTGAACTTTGATAAGAGATGTTGCTGACCTTCACCTGCTGAATTATTGTTTTTTCCTGCCACTTGGGGCAAGCGCGAGAATACGTAGGATGATCTTCTCGACAATTAAGACAGCAGTTGGGTGTAGGACAATTATTCTCGTCTGGAGCTCTTCTGCATCTAAAAAGGTTTTCCATTATGTTTAGCTTCTATGGACGTTGAAACCGTCTTCCATTATTAAGATGATTGCGCATATTCTCTTGTATGTTTAATTGTCTTAAATTTTATTTCTTTATAGCGCTCATTTGTCTTATGATACTTAATAGTATGTTCATGACAATGGAACCCTGTTCCGTAATTAAGGTACTAGCGTAGTTTCGAGAACGGGTTTATTTCATATGTTTCCTAATGTTCCATATGTTGACGACGGAAATAATTTCCGCAGTTTTATGGGTTTTTATGGGTAGATGTGACTTTGTGTATTTTTCTTATTCTTCTTTATGTATATGTGAGTTTTAGTCATTTATTTCTTGTGTATGTTTTTGTTTCTTCGTTTTTCATCATTCTCTAAGGTATTTGCATTTGACAAGAGAACTCCGTTCCGTAATTTATGCTTAATGTTCATTTATTTGACGAAGGAAAATATCTCAGCAATTTTATGGATTTTTGGACGTGGTCCAAAAATCCATAAAATTGGTTTTGGACCATGGTTGGCTTTTGCCTGTTGCTGACTTTTATTTTGTATTTGTATTTAAGTCGTAACTCCATGGCAAGATGTCTGCCCATGTCCGAAAAGCTGGCACTTAAAGCAGCGAAGCGAATTGGGAACATACAGCCGAACGTGACATGCCAGCTCTGATGTTAGTAGGTAATGCAGGTTTCTTAAAGGTCGAAATTACGTGAAGCGTAGAAACAGTCTCTCCATCTCTGCCTTAACACCTTGGTCGGGGAACTCTGTAAGAAGTTTCTCAACAGAGATATGTAGAAGATTTACTTTAGACATCACACCACGGAATTTTGTTGGTTGGTCGTTTGAAGTTTAATAGCACAAGAGCCTGTAATGGTCATGCTGTGCGAAACACAAGGTGATCACGGAACACTATATGGCTCGGGCACGTCGAACTCCGCATTCTCCAAAAGTTGAGCTCCTGAAGGGATTACACCGCGCGGGTGGAGTTCATAGTTTCATGTAGAGTGACTGTACCCGGCAGGTTGACGAAAGATGTACATTGCAATAGAGAACTAAACTTTTGGGAAGAAGCCGTTTTAACCAGCAAAAATCACCCGATCGTAATTTTTTAACTAATTTAGGCGTGCCAGCAAGTGAATAGCGACCCTTCGTAATGATGAAGGGAGATAATTTCGAAACTCCACAGTTTGAAGAATGGATGAGAGGATACGTTGGTGCAGTTGGTGTAGCATTAGTAGAAGTTGTGAACAAGTCAGAGCACTCGGTTCGGAGTAGTTTTTGGACACTGCTCGAAGTGGATGGAGAAATACCCATAATGTAGAAGAAACATATTTGGCACCTGACGGCCCCGCCCACCATGGAGCCCAACAAGGGAACGTACAATGACGCTACAGCTAGTCGGGTGCGATACCGAATCAAACGGGAAGATTAATATCGCCGACAGGAGAGATCAGTTGACCCTAACCGGGGGCACTCGAAGTTACCCGCCTGCTAGCCGATTGCTACAGTCCGGGCCATGATTGAATTCGCCCGTCTAGCATGAAGTGGACGCCAAAGCAGTATATTGGGACAGTATGTCATCCCACAGCTGCTAGAATATCTTTTTCCAGCGACGGCTTTTTCGTCACACACGGCAAACTAGCGGTCATGGTAAAGTGGAGCCATAACTCCCCCTTCACCTTGCAGTCTATATCTACGTGGAATGCTAAGCCTTAGGTTCGCTCGAAAAAGGAAGTAAAGAGGTCGTCTCAAGGAAAAACAATACAACGCCCAACACAGGGACCAGGAGCGCCACTCCCCCTACTTGCATGAGTCTCAATCCCCCCCTGGGGGGGGGGTGGCGGGAGGAAAAAAAGCCTTGTTACCATTGGTGTAAAAGAAGGTCGAGATAGGAAAGCGTTTGAATGGAAAATGTTAATTACAGCCGTCCAATGGCGGAGGGGTGTGCTTCAAGCTGCAAAGGTTTTACGGAACACGACATTTTGCTTTTAAACCCGCGTTGCGAATCGGTTATCAATTCATTAGTTTCCGAGGAAATCATTAGCTCACCTTTAAATAATTGTTTCACCGATTTTCCGAACAAAACTGACATACTTATTGGGCCATAATTACTTACATTTTGCTTTATACCTGTATTATAGACAATTACCTAAGCTTTGACGGTCACATTTAATGCTCCGTTCGCGATTTTGCGGATTTTACGTATATACCTGCTGCGGTTTGTCCCGGGAGTCCCAAATATTTGGTGGTTACGGATATTGAACTTCCCTCGCAGCTGTAATTTGATCTCGATCGAATTCACTGGCTTCTCTGCTTCAACTTATTATTTCAATAAAGCGACCACTTTTCACTATGTACATATCAACTCTACTTATAGCGTACATCAGTTTAGCTTGTAATGTGTTTTGATGACATATTGCTATTAATATAAAAGTATCATAACATTTTAATTTATGTAAATGGTTTAGAGGTGGGAGTACAGTCGTCTTGTGACACAAAAGATTATGCGAATCGTTAATTCTCAGAGCCTTTCAGGCCCTTCAGAAGAACTTGGACAAATTATCGGTGTTGGCGGACCAATGGGCAAGGTTATGTAAGGTTGATAAACGCAAAGTTCTCCATTTTGGTACTAATAATCTTGAATTTAACTATCAGTTAGGAGGTGTGGCGGACACCGACATCTGCGTTAGCTGAACTTTCTGAGGGTTAATTTTAGGTGCACGTGCTGACCAAAATAGCAGTGACAAGGCTCTTGTGGGAAAGCTTAAGGAGATAGCTTTCGTTTCCTGACAAAAGTGTCAATTCGGACGTTGCGAGGGCATCTGGAGAACTTAAACGTAGGTGCCCTTTTGACTCGAGTGACAGAAACTCCTCGTAATTTTTAAGGGGTTCCCAACGAAACTTTTCCCCGCTTTTCGTTTTAGCTGCACCACGTGGTCAGTCGTGAGAAAACCACACTCCACTTACACAATTCGCTGGAAGTTCTACAGACCAATAAAGAAGAACTACGACACTGCCAAGGGGCAGTACCTAGCGTAAGAAAGAACACTCTCTCTCCACGACACGAACGGGGGAAGTGTGATTTTTGAGATTATTTTTTCGCGAGTACCGAGCGGCAATTTTTCTTGTGTCGATACGAGGAGCTGACCATGTACCGCTGAGCTATATGTTCATGCTACGTTCTATACGATGTCATCTCTAAGCATGGCTGTGTTGTAAATAAATGTCAGTGTTTCTACACAAAAGCATCTGATGTCGAATGCATTTTTCTTTTCTCTGAAGGTGAGATCTCTGGAGTCGGATCAGCATAACGATACCTTACTGTCTCTAGCTGCTGTAGCAGTGAGATATATATTGCCTACGCCTCTGATAAAAATATACAAGGTGCGTGCATACCAAATCCCCCCGGCAGAGATAATAAAACACTGACAGTAAGAGGCTCAATGAAAGATTTAGGGGTGTTTATGATTGAAGATTTTACATTTGGAAATCAATGCCCGATAGCTTCAAATAAAGCTAATGGAATGCCTGGGTTTCTAAAACGTCACCTTTCGTACCATGGGAGAGAAATTGCGTCTGTTGCGGAGATGCACGATAAACCTCATCTCTTGAGTTTGGGACCCGCACTTCATGAAGGACATCAACTGCTTAAGAGTTCAAAGGACGACTATACGAGGATCATCAATGGATTATGGTACGTGAATTATCCAAAGAGATTGAATGAATTGAATATGTTCATTTTATAGGAACGAAAGATAAGGGGAGATCTGATACAGTCTCATAAAATATTGTCACGGCCTTGACAATGACATAATCAGAAACAGTCGTCACTTCAAGAATGAGTCTACTCTACTTCTACTTGACAATGCTTATGTTCGCTCGAAGCTTGAGTATGGCTGTGTGATCTGGCATCCGATCTCTGCATCCCATTAGGATTTACTGGAAAAAGTGCAGAATAAATTTCTTCGGTACATGCTCTTCAGAAGACTGGGTGTCTACTTCCATACTGTTAGTATATCTGAACTGCGCTCTCATTTTCGAGTTATTTCTCTGATGTCCAGACGTGTTCTTCATCACCTAATATTCATTTATAAAATTCTACGTGGCCACTTCAGTGTCTCAGACAGTTCAGCACCTTGCTCTCAGTGTTCCTCGATCGACTTCAAGGTATATTAAAACCTTTAATATCCCTTTGTGTCGTACTAATGCAATCCTTCGCTCACCTTTTCGGCGATGTTGTGTTTTGTATAACTCTCTCAGCCCTCAGCTTGACATATTCCATCTGACTTTACTTATGTATCGTAAGATTTGTATATCTTGTTTATCTT
>JJRW01S0003139.1:7524-19957 GCA_001188405.1 Loxosceles reclusa
TATGTTTAACGAAGCTGAAGAGATTAGTCCGGCAACCAATACAAATAGCGGCCCCAAACCGAACGTAGGAAATAATATTTTGTATGGTCCGAACGACCCTGAGGTTCTCTATGCTCCTGAAATTAGCGGACCAAAATCATTTTATAGTGGTGTTAATAGTTCAAGTACTACTCCAACAAATTTTACCCTACATGGGGCCCACTTTACTAAAAGCCTCATCAACAGATTACGCCACTTCATTTTATACTCCCCCTCGAGGGGCAACGAAAGACAATTCTTATATCGGCTCTGCCAACTGCTCTTCTACATCGCTTGGACCCCAACATGGGGCAGCGACAGACATTACAATAAATTATGCTCCCCAACGTGGGGCTTCCAAAAACATTACAAGATATACACAGTATGTAATATACACAGTATATTACATACAAGTATTAAGAGAAGTCATAGAAAGAACCAATGAATATGAGATACCACTCTGCATTGGATTTATAGACTATGAAAAAGTTTTTGACTCTGTTCACGTGCCTATAGTGTGGTTAAAGTCCTTAACAGTTATGACATAGAATCGGTTATGTTGTGCTCATCAAAAATATCCATAATAATGCAACATCTACAATTAGAGTACATAAAGAAATAAATAAAATCAAGATTGGAAAAGTTGTAAGACTGGGTAATATGATCTCACCGAAACTTTTATTGCTGTTACTGAAGAAGTTTTCAAATAAATGAAATGGGAACAGAAAGGGGTTCGAATCAATGGTGAGTACTTGAGCCACCTTATATCTGCATAATCTAATTTGTATCTCATCATCTTTGCTAAAAATGCAACATAATTACAGAGTATGATATCAGAGTAAGCAAGTAAAAAAGCTGGGTTAAAAATGAACACAAGCAAGACAAAAGTTATGTTTAATAATTTCATCACAGTAAGGATACTACTTAAGTTGATAAAATGAAGTTGGAGGAAGTTGAAAATTATATTCACTTTGGCCAACAGGTGACCATGGATGGAAGCATTACAGAAGAAATCAATCGCAGAGTGAGGCTTAGATGGAGAACTTTCGGAAGAAACAGTATAATATTTGAAGAAAATATGCCATTTGTTTGAAAAGAAATGTCTTCAACCAGTGTGTGTTTCCTGTTCTTACCTATGGCTGTGAAACATGAACATTAACAGCAAAAGCAATTCAGAAACTGCGTACTACGCAAAGAAGTATGGAAAGATGTATGCCAGGTATTACAAGGAGAGATCGGAAGAGTAAATACATGGGTGAGACAACAGACTAGAACCTACGACATAATCACGTGCATATAGAAGCTGAGAGCATATAAAAGCATATAGAAGTGGCCCGGGCACATCATTAGTTCTTGAGTTCACAAGTTCTTGACTGGCTGCTGAAATATCAGAAACGTCTTAGAAAGCGACCACATACGAGATGACCAAATTTGCTGGAGTAGTTTGGAAAAGGAGGACTGTGGATCGCAAATGCTGGAGAAATCTTGAAGAGGCTTTCATCGTGCAGCGGTCTGATAAAGGCTGATGACGATGAAGAAGATGTATACAGGGTGTTTCACAAAGGACTCCCTAACTTTGAAATGAAATAACTCGGAAACTGTGATCGATAGAAAAATAAAACACGTGGCATGTTTATTAGGAAAATCGTAAAAACCTGAAACTGAAATTTGAAAATATTAGTTATATAATGTTGACGACAGGTGGTGCTGTATGTTGTAGTCGCAGTGCGAATCACTAGAAAGAGTGCTCTGAAGCACAGAGCGATCTGTCTTTGGACGGTTCCGCTGTTAAACGGTGAAATGAGGTTAGCGTACTGAAGGAAGTGGATGAAGTCATGCATTCCGTGAAGCAACGTTTTATTCTAGTACTCCAATATCGCAGGCTAAATCGCAGTCCTACGACAACAAGGCGCAGTTTTCAATCCCGATTTAACGTTGCAAAAATTCCTGATGCGAATACTATTCAACAAATTTCAACGGAAAGGCGGCGTGGTTACACCTGAAAATATCGCGACAGTTGCTGCAGTTATTCAGGGTAATCCGAGGAAATTCAACCGAAGAGTTGCAGCTGAACCTAGATTAATGCTATCCAGCACACAAAAAATCCTGAGGAACAGCCTACACGTTTCCGTTCAAAATCCAGTTTATATAAATGATATTACAAACAAATAACAGTTCGAGCTGTGTGACAAAGAAAAGAGTTCGCGAAAGATATGCTCGCCATGACTGATGGTGATGGATTTGACGTTGACTACATATGGTTCACAGATGAGGCCCATTTTTATCTGGATGGTTTCAAGACAAAGCTTGCGTTTTGGGGGTACCGAAAACCCGCATTTGTGTCAAGCAAGACCACTACATTCCCCAAAAGTTACCGTTCGTCTGCAGTATCCATCTTTTTTCCTACTAGAAATGATTACTAATGAACGGTAAATTGCGGTTTTGGAACAATTTCTCGTCACACTAAAAGCGTTCGAGGAACGACCAGGCACTTCGTGGTTCATACGAGGTGGGGGCCCGACCACACCGTACCCCAGCCGTTTTTGTCTTTCTTGAGGAATAGAGTCATTGCTTTGAACTACTCCACATTTACCGGAACTGGCATGGATTGGCTTCCATACTCACCCGATCTTACCCCCTGCGACTACTTTCTGTGGGGCACATTGAAGGACGCTGCTTTCCGCAACAATCCTGCAACATTTGACGAGCTTCAAGAGTTGATCTATCAGGCATGTGCGTCCATTTCCGTTGGCACACTGCGGAGGGTGATTGCCAATTTCATTCCTTGTTTGCATATTTTCTTAGTTAATTTTCTAAGCTTATTTTCTAAGTCTTTTGTGGGGGAGAGCCATACGATGTACAATAAATGGCAGGGATAGTTCCTACCGCGATTGGCTCAATTAAGCCATGAGTACATATATCAGGTTAATGGTACCTTCTTCAGATCTCTGCACCAAGGGGGAGGGGGCACTTGAGCAACACTCTGATGATGCTTATGTCCGACCATGGTCACAGGTTCGCTGCAATAAGAGCAACAGAGATAGATGAGCTCGAGAAGATAGCTTATCGTTTTTCGGAATCTACGTTCCTGAAAGCATTTTTCACGAAAGTCATGGGCGTCTCAAAATCTAAAAACTAACAGAACTAACCACACCGTACGATATCCGTGTAACGTCGGGTGACTTTTTTCGGTTCGCGATGAATCGGGTACCGTTGAGAACCATACTATCTGTTGACCAATCAGTACGGTAGGAGGGTCCATCGAATCGCAACATGGGAAGCGGCTGGTATACCAGTGCACTACTGTACCTGCGGGCCTGAAACAGTCGCAAGGTAGACGTGACAGAGTTCTTTTCAACGATGTCAACAGTATGTTGCCGGCAGTCACGGAATTTTGCGCCAAATTATTTCTTGGTACTGTTCTGAATGTTCAACTGCTGAACACGCTGTGAACAACAGTGACAGTGAGTTCCAACACAGATAATGGCTCAATAGCAAATTGCAAAGCTTCGTTGTCAATGTTGTCTTCCACTACAGGGTTTCCTTCCATTTCTGAACTTTCGAAACCATATTTCATCTCAGCATCTGCCCCTAATAGAAAGCAAATGGGATGAGTTGTTTCTGCAGCAGCTGAACGGAGTATAAATTAGTACAAAAAAAATCCCATTAGTAATCTTCATTGACAACAAATGTTAATCTCACGTCTTTCCGCTACCAAATTGATTACTCGTTTAATTCACTTTCGTAGATTTCAACTCGAGAGTAAGTATTTTTGCAAGCCCCCAAGCATTACTTGATTAACGTGATTAATACATGTGATGCAAACTAGCCATTGAAAAGTAATAGTGCAGGCACTAGGTCATCGATTCCTTCGAAATGTCCTTCGGCTTCACGTGAGTCATCCAAGTAAGCACGTGACCAAAGCAGTTCGGCAACAACCATGGAAACCGCGATACTGGCTTAATCAAAAGTTATGCGAAATACTTTAACGAACTTAACTTAACTTTATTATTACGAATAACCTTAGCAATCGAATCATGAAATCGAATCGTCCGAATAGAGATGATGCACGCCTGCCCAATGTCTGCGCGTTTCATCCAGTCTTTTCTCCTCCCTCCCTTACCACCTTTAGAAGCACTCGTGGGATAAACTGATGCCTCTAAAATTTCTTTTGTACACATATTTAATAACATTTTATGTATAAAAAACTTAAAAACCGTTGATCAGGTTTTGACATTATAACAACTTTTTATTCGATGGTCCACAAATAACGGTGACAACTGTAAAGAAAAATTGACGACGCCGGGATTCGAACGCGGAATGTTCAGCTCCGGAGAAACAGCTTTCCCATTTAAGCTACGCAGACGAAGTAACTAGGTGGCTTATATTGAAGTCGTTTTTGGGTGGACATTACATCCTTCTCCACTTGAAAAAGAGGTCAGAGTAACGACCTGACCTCGTATGGTGGACCTAAAGGTTGGGTCCTTGGCCACTGGTGTGAGTCGCTAAGTTCGAGCGCCATTTTGTGAAGAAAATTTGTCATCGTAGCTTAAATTGGAAAGCCGTTCCCCCGGATCTGAACCTTCCGGGTTCGAATCCTGGCGTCGACAACTTTTCTTCACACAACTAAAACTAGGAAACCGCAACGTCCTGAGGACGCCGACTCAGATCATCAGCAGTTCCTCGTACAGTGCATACTCAGCGGCCTGAAAAAGACCATAGTAAAATGGTCAAAAGGTTGCGCTCTGTTACTACCATTATTTCTGATCCAGTGAATAAAAAGTTGTTATAATTTTCTATACATCGTATCACATTGTAATTTTTCCGTGCATGATTTTGTATTTTTACCCGTTGAAACGTATCACTTGATTTTATATCTCATTTATCGTTTGCTTCATCGCCGACTTTTGTGTGACATATTGATTTTTGTCACATTTTCGTCAAATATTATATTTAATTTTTGGCTTCTTTTTATAATTTTCGCATTGTAGTTTTTTTTTCCGTGTTATATTATGTTAAATTCTGAAACTCCCTCGTCAAGATAAGGGTACAGGGAAGAAGATGGGGGTAGTGGTAAAAAGGGAGGGAGGGGTTTGGGGAGGCGTTTACGTGAGAGGAAAACAAACAACATCAGCAGAAATCATTTAGTCCGTATATACAAGCTTTCTCTGAGGAAGCCAAGAGAGAACTTCTTGGCGAAACTGCAGTAAGTTTCAATAAATATATATAACTGCGTCATTAATACGTCGTCTCATCCTATATCTCAGTCTAGCGCAATGTTTGGTCGTTCCTCCGTTAATAATACTCGTCAAGAGAGTCTGCCTCTTCGCGCCGTTTTATAGAACGGGAGAGTTGGGCCGCCACGGTGGCGCAGTGGTTCTGTCGAGGACTGCTGTTCATCAAGGCTGAGGCACGAATCCTCCTTGGGCATTGTTGTATGTGTCTGTCTCGGTGATTAAACACATTGTCGATTCGCTTGTGCTCTTGTCTCATTCTCTCCGTACCCAAATATTATATATGCTATTCTCCGCACATAATTTCTGCGTACAAATGGATCTTAGGAGATAACAGCGGCATGGATGCGAGCTACTTCTCCGAAAATCTGTTCAAGAATCCAAGAATCCAACTCAAAGGCTAGACTTTGGCTACGAAGTCTAGCCTTTGACTTACTGAAGCTTACATGCATTGACCAATATGATCATGGCCCGATTAATCCGAACTTTATCCGATCAATGTAACGAGGCCCATTTCTGGCGGGATGGCTATGTCAACCTCCAAAACTATCGTTTTGTGACCACAAGAGAAACCACAACTGTGTCAAGAAAGTTGGGCCGTTGTCAACGCCGGGATTTGAACTTACGAGTCTGTCATCTCTGGAGAGACCGCTTTACCGATTAAGCTACGCCGACGGGTATTTCGGCAGATTATTATCGTAGTCATTTGTAGAGAGAACGTCACATCCTCTTCCCAAGTTGATAGAAAGAGGTCAGGACACCGACCTGACCTCGAATGGTTGACCTAAAGGTTGGGTCCTTGGCCACTAGAGTGAGTCCATAAGTTCGGGCACCACTGTAAATAAAGTTGTCCTCTTGTCGACGCTGGGATTCGAACCTCCGGAGATTTGTCATCTCCAGAGAAACCGCTTTACCGATTAAGCTGCACCGACGGGTATTTGGGCAGCTTATTATCGAAGTCATTTGTGGGGAGAACCTTACAACTGTCAACAGCAAAACCCTTTCACCATCAAAAAGCCACAGTTTGGGCTGCCTTATGTGTTAAAAGAGTTCTTGGTCTATTTTTGTTTATGAATGAAACACTGACTACACCTCGATAAAAGGCTGTTCTTGAACTGAAATGTTTCTTGGAGATTTTGATGAATTAGACATGACTGGCGATTATTGGTTTCAACAGAATGGAGCGGCCCCCTCATAGAACGTGGAGTCATTTTACTACGATACTTCCGACATTCAGGACAAATGTCCTAGGCTTAGAATATCCAAATCACTATTCCGAAAGTACGCATTGGCCTCCATACTCCCCAGACTTCAATCTTCTTGACATTTTTCTTTGGGGATGTATAAAAGATGAGGCTTAGCACGAAGCCCCAGACACTACTAGTAACCTGAAAATAGCCACTGTTAACGCTTTTTATAGTCTCCCTAGAGATATTCTGCTAAAGTTCATCGATCACCTTATCATGTGTCTTCGTTATGTCATTGCTTCCGGAAGCAGTCACTTCGCAAATCTCGTAACCGGATTGTCTTTTATCTCAAGTAGACACTTGAGAAGTTGTATATTTGTATCTCGATAGGTCTCTTTAAATAAAACACTTTGTTTGTCTAAGCAATAATTGTCCCCCCGGTACATATACCGCAATCCACACTTTGAAATAGGAAAGGGTATCTATTAAAAGAACAGGATGCGTCACGAATGCCTCTAAACAATCCAAATGATTGCTAGATCTCACGATAACTTGTGTAAGGTTCTCTCCATAAAGACTTCTATAATACTCTGACCAGATACCTGTCAGCATAGCTTAAGTGGAAAAGCGGTCTCTCCGGAGATGACAGAGCCATAATTTTGAATTCCGGTGTCGTCAAAAGGACACATGTCCTTGCACTTATTTATGCTTGTTGCTTTGCACTCGATGAGTGTGTGGGGAAGGGGGGACAACATACTTAAATAATAAGCTGCCCAGAGATACCCGTCGGCGTAGCTTAATTGCGAAAGCAGTTGCTTCGGAGCTGAACGATCCAGATTCGAGTCTCGGCGTCGGCAAAAACAGCGTTTGATGCAAAAGGCGCCCGAACAGGGGCCAACACTTTTGTTCATAAAAATTCTTGGCTGTCGGGGTCCACACTCGAAGTTAAGACCGTGCCCTGATCTCTCTCTCATTCAACGTGTGAGGATGTGAGGTTCCACATCCCACAACAGACTTAGATAATAAGCTGCCCAGAGATACAAGTCGGCGTAGCTTAATTGGGAAAGTAGTCGCTCCGGAACTGAACGATCCAAATTGAAGTTCTGGCGTTGACAAAAACAGCGTTTGCTACGAACTTCAGTCACTTGAGAAAGTATACGAAGGTGTGGTTTTCGTGGTAATAAAGTGATGAAAAAACAAAACACGCAGTGGAATGCATAGGGTAGCAAGTGAAAGATTGTCTGTGGTTTTCAACCTTTAACGGAACTGTCTCAAGACGTTGCCCTATTTCGCTGTTGCAAAGAAAATGTGGGTCAAGACTTTGGTTATTTCCTCTCTCTCTCTCCCTCCCCTTTATTTTATTTTCCCTTAGCCAAAAAGGAACACGCCACGGCATACGAAACCGGATTTCGCGAAGAAAGTTTTTAGAGCAGAGCTACTCTCTTTTTCTTTTTTTCTTTCCATTACTTCCACAGAAAAGTAAGAAAAAGAAAAGAAGAAAACGCGTGTCTTAATGCGATTATAATCGCAATCGAATACGACGGACTACGCGATTGACGAGAAATGCATGAACACCGAACACATCAGGTGGAAAGAAAGCGGAAATTTCGATGGGACGTGCTTCCTTTGCAGAGTGCAAAGCTCGCCCCTGGCGAAGGGACGGTTTTGCTAGCAGCGCAGAAGTAATTAATCAACGATTTCAAACCAACGTATCGTTCTGCTGACTTTTGTTTCGGCTTCCTAACTATTCCAATGCTGTTCTTTTAAGTTATTATTAATACGCCATTTAAACATAAACAACTATACTATCCGACAGGGAAAATGTAGTACCAGGAAGATCTAATCGCATCAATATGCAAACTGCAAGGAATACGTAACACAACCATTTATGCTGATGATCTGAAACTCTCAAGTTGGTCACGTGATTCACGGCAGTAAAAATAATAAAAGTAATAACAATTTATTTCCTAGGAAGTTCTACAAATATGTTCGTTTTGAAATACACAAATTAACATTCGTGGTGCCAGTAAGGCTAGTTGCTATTAAAAAATATAAATATCAAATATAAAATATAAAAATTATTAAGATAAGAAATTTAGTTGTCAGATAGAAGGGAAAGAACTAACATTGGTGGATTGTATGAAAGACTTGGGCGTTATGGTAACTAAATTTGAAAATCAGTGCATTGCAGCTGAGAAAAAAGCTAACAGAATAATAGGGTTTTTAAAAAGCCATCTGACGTGTCATAAGAGAGAAGTCGTTCTCCCGTTGTGTAGAACGCCAGTTCCCGTGCAGTTTTGGCCACCGTACCTCATTCAAGACTGATTATCTGGGAAGGGTTCAAAGCAAAGCTACCAAGTTCATCGAGGGGTTATGGCATCTTGAGTATGTTCGCAGGTTAAAGGAACTCAAACTCTTTAGCTTGCAGCAGAGGAAGGCTGGAGACAACTTAATTCGGTCTTATAAAATTTTAAGTTGATTTTATGTAGTTGGTATGGACTTCTTTAGAAATGGCTACAGTGAGTTCAAAAGCGGAAATGGGATGAAGTTGATTAGACAAAAGACTACGTTACACCTACGGCATGAGTTTTTATCTAATAGATTGGTAAACAGTTGAAAAAGTCTGGTTAAGAAAGTGATTCAGGCAAAGACGGTTGAAAGTTTCACGAGAAAAATGGATGAGCAACTCAGTATTTGTGTTTAACCATAAGTTCCGTTTTCCCCTGTTGCTCGGATTAGCTCTGGATTTAAGTTTTCATTGGTTGAGAATTGGTTATGTCATTGTATTCGGTTTTGGGGGGGGGGGGGTTCGCCCTTGGATGGACGTTTCAGTTTTTGCCTTTCCTTTCCTAATTATTGTCTTTTCTGTACATTTTTTTTAATCATGTTTAGTTTCTATTGACGATGGAGCCGTTTTCGGCTGTTCGGGTGATTGTGCATTTTCTCTTATATGTTTAGATGGTTTTGTGTTTTGGTTTTTTTATTTCTGTGTGTGTGTGTGTGTGTGGAGTTGTTCTTGTCATGCTTAATGGTGAATTGTGACGGCGGAACCCTGTTCCATAATTAAGGTACTAGGGTTTCGATAATGGGTTTATTCCAATTATTCCAAATATTGACGACGGAAATGGTTTCCGCAGTTTTATGGGTTTGGATGTGCGTATATTTTTCTTCATACATAGTTGTCTCATGTGGTTTTGATTCATTTATTTCTTGTGTATTTTTTGTTTGTTGTGACGAGGGAACTATGTTCCCTAATTTATGCTAATGTTATGCACGTGACGCCGGAAATGGTCTCCACAATTTTATGGGTATGTTTTACTTTTTTATGCACCCCATATGCCTGCCCGTATTCGGTCCGGCGGGGCTCTGCACTACTAAGCCACTTAACCGAGGCTCTGAACCTGGCTGCGAGGAGCGGCGTGGCCAGGTCAACCCACCCGAGGGGTGTCCGACGACTGCCTCCGCCCCAATATGACGACGGATATTAATATCAGTACTAGCTCTGTTGGCTGTTCTGCTCCGGCGTTCAGCCAGCTTGGGTGAACCTGGTACAGAATTCTGCGGTTGAAGCCCTGGGCTCCTCTATTTCTGGGCTTCGCAGCGGCTGGGCCGCGCTATACCCTCCTAGGAGGCGTAGGACTTGCCGCAAGGCTTGTCAAATACAGAGGAACTTACTTTGTATGCAATTGTTCCATGTGATTTTGGTTCCTTTAGTTCTTGTGTGTTTTTGTTGTTGTTGTTGTTCTTGTGACGAAGGGCTTCTGTTCCTTAATTTATGCTGATGTATGCATGTGACGGGTAGGGAGGGGTCTCCGCAGTTTTGTTGTATTCTTGACGTGCTCGGCCATGGTATGCTTTTGCTTGTTTTTGACTTTTGTTTTGTATTTGTATAAGTGATTAGTCAGCGAGATAAAAGGGAAGAAATCATCAGATGAGTAGACATTTATTTGGACTTTCCTCCCGCCTTGGAAGCTCGTCTTTGGAGTTTTTTCATTTTCTTTCTTTCAGAATAATTGAGTAGTTAAAGAGATGTTAGGGAGACGTGGCCGAAGAGTTTCCACAAACTGAAGATTTCACGAGGGGTTTCATTGTAGGGCTACGTATCGTTGGTTGGTCTAGTCGTCGTATCGCAACTGAAACACACCAAGATGCGTCCACTGTGCCTATGGTTTGTAGTGGATGGAATGAAGCAGGGAATGTCAATCGTCGTCAGATGAAAGTCAGAACGTTTGGATCGACGCATCCGAAGGCATGGAGTGGCAGCCCCACAACCGTGTACCGTCGACATTTTGAATACAGTGTAGGTGAGCGCTGGATGTTCCAATGTCAGAGAGAACATTTTATCAAAGATTCTTCGAAAGAGGCTTGCAATCAAGTCGACCTTTACGAACATTGACGTCAACCTATCGATGGTGTCGGGACCGAGCTTCTTGATGTAATGTATGCCACAGGGGTAGTGTTTAATGACGAATCTCGTTTCCGTTTGACAATGACAATCACCGAGTGTGGGATCTGGAGGCGACAGATCCAATCATGTTGCGATTGTGGAACAGCACCAAACTATAAGAATACATTTTCTCCAGATCTTTTAGCTGCCGTATAGGCTCATATATGCTAAATGTATTTCTGGCCCATCCGGTGATCGAACCCGGGTTTTTCGGTTGGTACCCGAATGTGCTAGCCACTACACCAATGGGACACAAATCAGATAGATCTCAGAACGTTCTCTTTGGCAATCTGAGCCAGGATTTTATTTATTTATTGTTTGTTTTGGTCGTTCCACATTCTGAGCGGTCTCGATTACCGAAATAAATTTTAGCCCATCTGAGCTCTATATGCATTCAACTATGCATGACCCACAGCTTCAAACTATAAGAACACATTTTCTCCAGGTCTTTTAGCTGCCAGAAATACATTTAACATCTCTGATCCTATACGGCAGCTAAAATACCTGGAGAAAATGTATTCTTATAATTTGAAGCTGTCGGTCATGCACAGTTGAACACCAAACTGCTGGACAACGCGGCGTCATGGTTTGTTGTGTCATCAGTATCAACAGCCGGTCACCTCTAGTTCGCATCAGAGGAGCAATGATGGCACGTCTATTGTAATGCCCACCCACAAAAGACATTCAAAATAAGCATAGAAATCCTCTGTCGGCGTAGCTTAACTGGTTAAAGCGGCTCTCCGGAGTAGAACGTTCTGGGTTCGATTCCCGGCGTCGACATAAAGTAAAGATTTTCTTTACAAATGGCGCCCGAACTTCGCGACTCACACTAGTGGCCAAGGACCCAACCGTTAGGTCCACCACTCGAGGTCAGGTCGTACCCTGACCTCTCTTTCAAGTGGGGGAGGATGTAATGCCCACCCACAAAAGACATTAAAAATAAGCGCAGAAATCCTCTGTCGGCGTAGCTTAACTGGTTAAACTGGCTCTCCGGAGTAGAACGTTCCGGGTTCGATTCCCGGCGTTGACAAGAAGGGCAAGATTTTCTTTACACTATACGTGGATAACGTGCTGCCGCCGGTTGCACTACCTGTTTCCCATTGGGGCTATACATAACGAACATCAGGAGGCAAGCCTTACAAGGTATCCAGATGCTTCCTTGGCCAGCGAAGTCACCAGATCACTCTCCGATCGAGCATCTGTGAGGCGTGATTGGCCGTCATTTGACAACTCTGCCCCACCCTCGGATGGATGACAAAACTATGGAAGATAATGGAAAGCATATTGTCGTCCATACTGTAAGGAATTTAACCAATTCCCTCACTAATATAACTTTTAACATGCGAGCGCAGCGCGCGAAATACAGAAATAACATGATTTTCTCGCTGCCACTGACCCAAAATGCAGATTAGGTGAAACGTCACAAGCCTACGTGACAAGAATCAAAGTATAAAAGAAAGAGCAAAGCAAAAGTTAAGGCCTTTTTGTACTCGATGAAAAGTTCTTATCAGTGTCTTGTAACTACACAATATATATTATATAGTGTG
>JJRW01S0003144.1:41871-52186 GCA_001188405.1 Loxosceles reclusa
CAACTTATCTGAATTAATGCCAGAGATTGAGTTACGTCAAAAGGGGCTCGTCAGTGAGCTTTATTCTAAATTCTTCAATTAGTCTCGAGCAGAGTCAAACTAAATGGCTTGAATTTCTTCTAGACACGTATACTCGTAATTTGGTATCTCTTTCCTCCTTGCTTGCAGGCTAGAATTTCGCTCTTTTAAATGGTTCATTTCTTTGCCTGTTTTGGTTTTCAGGTGCGTCACTTCGTGACGTAAGCTAATTGTTTTTCTTCTTCTTCGTGTTGGAGCATGCAATCTCGGTTAATCGTTATGTTAATGTTAGGTTAGTTTCTTCAGTTTTCATTACAATATAATAGTAGTTTTCCTTGTGCCACCAAGCCATCTTTTATCCAATGAAGTATAGGGGTTAAAAGTTCTCTAATAGTGTTCATGGGACAAACTTTAGGGAGTGGTAAAAGAGACCGAAACAAACACTTCTCTTCATACAACGCGATGTCGAAAGCGAAGCGTGAAGGCGCAAACACAAGAGTGTCAGAGACCATGGGAAACAAAATCTTTGTCCAAGATAGCTTACAATAATTGCTGGAAAGAGCGACCGCCAATCCAAATACTCGCCTCACAGCTTCAACATAGTGATTGGCATCGATTTCCGAACACTTCAGTCATTTCGTGCAAAACTGCAGAACCAGCAAAAATTCTGGGTGCGAGGTCCGCAGTAGATTCAAGTTGGAAGGGATTCTACACGCGCAGGTTTAAGTTATCCCCATAGAAAAGAAATACAGTATCGACAGGTCAAGCAATCGTCAAGCCAAGCGATGGGACAACCGCGGTCAATTCATCGGTCACCAAATGTGGCGTCCAAAACCTTCCGCAACTCAAAGCTAAAATAGGCTAGTGTGTGCCTCATCGTTCTGTAACCACAGACGTCCTTGGATGGCTGATGGACCATCTTCCATCAACTCCTAAACGACGGCTTCAAGGAAAATAGTGCACGTTCTTCCGACTAGACGGTCTGACGAAATATACGGCCCAGTCAAGAAGTCGTGGATGATCCCCGCCGAAACATTAACGAAAAGCCGCTGCTGGTTGGAATGTGGCTGTGCTGCGTGTAGATTCACATTGGCCTATGCATGTGCATTGTGGATATTAAACGCACTTTCAGTTGCGAAGGTGGCTTCACCGATGAAAAATGCATGTGCTCTTCACCGACGGCTGCGGTTCACTCTGTTGCACCCCAACGAAGATCATCCTCAGCTGTCAAGGCGTGCACTCTGCCAATGGTACGGGTGTCAGAGTTATTTGCGTAGTACCCTCCTTGCCGTGTTATGGGACATATTCTCTATTATACATAACGTTCTCATACATCTGGCACGACCTGATTTATGACCGCCGGCGAGGAGAACTCCGTCTCCCGCAGTTGATAATGCAAGAGGTCAAAGAATTCAACTATACTTCACCCGACAGCTTTTCTAAACATCGGAAAGAAATTTTTTCAGGTTTTACAGCTGCCGTATACGTTAAGAAAATCTAAATGAAGTGTAGTGGATAGCATATTCGGGTACCAATCGAAAGACCCTGGTTCGTTCCCAGGGCGGGACAGAAATTAATTTAGATTTTCTTAACGTATACGGCAGCTGTAAAACCTGAAAAAATTTCTTTCCGAAGAGGTCAAAGAGTTTATGATATGCACTAGCTTATTGGGAAAGCAGTCCTGGTTGAAGTTTCTGCTCCTCTTTTCCGTTGCCGTTAGCAGCTATGTACATGCCTGTCGGCCTTCAGGGAATTTATAAAGCGATCCACTGAATGCGACACCCAGGGAACAAGAAGCCACTCGCGTGCCACAAAAAGCATTTACGTTAAAGTAAAATATCGGATTTGCAATTCGGAAGCGGAAGGTTTCAGATTCGAGTCTTCGTTACTTTAGCCATTGTTTTCTTTCAGCACTTGGGCACAAAAATCTGGTACTTGCTAAGATAGTTACTTTTATGTAATCGTATGGTAATAAATGCTTTCAGGGCACACAAAATCACTCCGCTAAAGCATTGTTTTGATTGATGGTTTTAGCAATTCAATTACCGAACATAGTTACGTTTCATTGAAGTTGTTCATTTATCACACTGTTCTCTACTTATTACGTAGCACATTTTGAGAAACATTAACTGTTTACCTAATGTTGTACATTCAGTATTGCCTCATCATGGTCGCGTGCTTCGCGTTATCACGAAAGATCGTGTTTCCGTTAGCTAATAAATCATTGGATTCTAGACAGTTGCCAAGGTAACATGCCTAATTATTTGTCTTTAAATCCTGAGGAATCAATCTACATTGTAACAAATTGAAAATGAGATAAATCACGCAAATTCTTCAATTTTCATCGCGACAAGCACCGTTTCATTCGTATTACCAGACGTGATCACGAACGGTGAAACTTCTTTATAGTCGGTACCATGAAAAATAATGCAACCTTTTTCAGAATGCCAAAATTCGACAACATTTCATCGTGATTTCCACGTCAAAAGTCGTGGTGGCAGTATGCAGAATATTTGGAACCTTTTTCTTATCGAATGGAATTACGGCCTTCGTCATCAGCGTGAACTCTTTCTGACCACGATAGAGCCGTCGACCTACAGTTTTGCTAAATAATATTTTTCGCCAGCGCAGCATTTCTAGCTATGCGAAAATTAATGACAGTTTCTATGATCATTTTGTTTCAGTGCCGCCGGAACTCTTGGAACATTTCAATTATCGAATCCTCAAAGCGGGAGAATTGGTTTCTGATTTTCCATGGTTTTCAGAAATAATGTATGTTTGGCGACACTTTGAGCCTTGTGATCTGATTGTTCCATTTGTAAAATTCAAGATGACGCAATCCAGTTGGAGATATTATCGGAATAAAAACGTGCTCTATTCTACATAAAGGTAAATGAGTGTATATATAAAAGTAGCATTCAGTGATGCCGTGAATTACAAACCTACATTTTGATTTAGGGTGTGCCTCGTTTTACTTAAATGTTCATCACGAAACATGGGAACATATCTCCAACGTCTAGAATGGAGAAATCTGGTACAATGTGTTTTCGTTATAGAAGTAGCCGTTTCGTAAGCATGATTTTCACAGAATTGGTTGTCTTGCCAAATTTGACAGTCGTGAAAAAAGAAGAAAAAAAGTATGAATTCAGACAGACGTTGAAATCCCTTATTTCAAGAATTTCTCAGTTCACAACTTCTCCTGAATACCACAGTTCGAACTCGGATATGCTGCTATGTACAAGGTCGTAAAATATTGATGGCAGCGGCCCTTATACAGTGCTCCATTTTCTCACTGATACCTCCGTCAACTTATAGTATATTCAGTAGTCTCTTTCCATTATTGTGGAAGACTGTGGGTGATATTCGACTCTAGTGCTAATTTTCCAGATTGATGTTATGGGCATTATGCGTTACATGCATATTCTTTGCAATTCAATATTATTGTTATGCATATTACTTATTTTCATTGATATTTTGTTTTCGTTATTTCTTTGTTGTGCAAGTATTGCATAGTATTTCTGCATTTTCGTTACATGCTTTGCCAATTGTTGTATTGCTTCTCCCACATGACTCGTGTATGTAATTGGCACACCAGTCCTGTTGTGCCGAAAGTGAATAAATAAATAAATAAATACTCTCTCTCTCGGGGTAAATGTTTCCCTTCTATCAAAAGCATAAGAACCTGCCACTGCTTTCAAGCAAAGTACTGTCAAGTTAGTTGGTCTCGTAACTGGGTTTTCCACTTTATTACTAATGGCTACACTTATCAAAGAAGTTTCATCAGAGAAGTGAAAGAACGTAATGTTAGGTGGTTTCTTCGGAGGCTTTTTGACGATCTGATCCACTATACCAAGAAAGAAACCTCGATCTGTGGCAATGCTTTTAACGAAAGAAATTTAATTTTGAAGTTGTCAAAAACTCCAATGAAAGAATATGCACAACGGGGACAGTGCGGAATGAAACGAAACCCCTCGGCTTACCATGGATTGCTTAGCCAATGCATTAAATACGTACGCCGGCAGCGCCATCCAAGCTGGTGTTCTTGAGCTGTGTTCCAAATTGTTACAAAGTAGTGTAAAGAAAATCTTTACTTCAAGTCGACGCCGAAAATCAAACCCGGAACGTTCACCTCCAGAGGAGCCGCTTTTATCGGTTAAGCTACGTCGACTCTTATCTGAAAAGCTCATATTTGAAGTCTTTTGTGGGTGGGCATTGCGGTAGTTCTGGTTGTAATGTCCACCCACAAATTATTTTTATATAAGCTACCCAGATACATCGTTGGTGTTGCTTAACCAGTACAACGAATCATCCGCAGCAGAACGTTCCGGGTTTGAATCCCGGCGTCGACAACTTTCCTTTACAAATTGACGTCCGAACAGGGACTCACACTAGTGGCCAAAGACCCAACCGTTAGGTCCATTACGCGAGGTCAAGTCGTTACCCTGACCTCTCTTACAAGTGGGAGAGGTTGTAATGTCCACCCACAAATGACTTCAATATAAACTATCTAGTTACCCCGTCGGCGTAGCTTAACCGGAAAAGCTGTACCTGCGGAGCTCAACGCTCCGAGTTTCAATTCCGGCGTCGACAACTTTTCGTTACATGCTGCTGAACATAAGTGGAAAACATGCTTTATACATTGGTAGAATTAAAACGATTCCTTTTTTCTTTGTTGTTGTTTTATAACGGGTGGTAAGAATTTGCATGGGGTGTTAACCCTGCTGTTCTGTTCGTATTTATTACACGTATGTAGTGTCTGGGTCAATATGACCTAATTCAGAATATTATCATTTCTAGCAATACATGAAAGGTGCAATTTTGGAAATGGTTTAAACAGTAGTAAAATAAATTTCAATATAGATCACATAATATAAAGCATCTATAAAAATAGCTCACAAAAACTGTGAAAAACCGGACAACAAAACAGGAAAGAAGGCGGTATGTTACTTTACGTTAGAGAGGATAATTCATGATGAGAAAACGAGCAAAATTTAGGTTTTCCTAGAGATGTTGAAAGCCTCTTAATTGAAATAAGTTCTAATGGAAATAAAATAGCTCTGCTAAGGATATGATACGAGCTCCCATCTAATAGTGAGGAGAGGAATGCGACACGTGGCTCTTCGAAGAAATTAGGTTTGTTACAAAGGAAAAATATGTTGTTATTGCAGGAAATTTTAACTATCCGCATATCTACTAGAAGAACGTAATTGCTTTAGGTAAATCCAGGGATTTCTGCGAACTCGTGCAAGATTGTTTTCGACTTCGTTTGTAGTGTTTTCCATTTTTCTCTGAAAGAACTCCTTGGGGACAGTGAGTATGGCCATATTAAATTCCACCTACCTTTAAAAGAGGATGTTCCAAAAGCCGAAAGAAAACTTCTTATATTTAGACATGTGGTTTTCAGAAAATGAGGGAAGGAGTGTTGGATACTTCTGAGGTCTCCCCTCCCCTCTCCCTCTTAACAAATCTTAGTGCCAATGAAAATAGGATTGATTTCAAATTGATATTCAAGAAAATTCTACATAAATTTGAGCTCATGAAAAAGAAAGCAGTTATTCGGAAAATCAGCCCACCTTGGTTTAAATCAAATGCGAAGATTTTGTTCAATACGAATCAGGATTTGTTTAAGGCATTTGAGGAGTCAGGGAATTAATTGTATAAGCCTACATGCAATTTAGAAGGGATTTAGAAGCAAGGTTTGTGATGTTTTCCTCACAATCGACGTAGGTTATAAGCTGCCCAGGTACTCGTCGATGTAGCTCAATTGGTAGAGCGGTCAGTCCGGATCTGATAGATCCAGGTTCAAGTCCTGGGATCGGTAAAAAGCATTTGTTGCAATGGCGCACCAAGTCCCTTGGCCGTTGGGGTCCAACACTCGAGGTGTCAGGACCGTGCCTTATCCTCTCTGATCTTTGGGGAAGGATAAGGGTTCCATCCTCCCCACAATTAACAGATAATAAGCTGCTCAGGTACCCGTCGGAGTAGTTCAGTTGGGTAGAGCGGTCTCACCGGACCTGCGGGCCCAGATTACAGTTCTGGCGTGGGCAAAGGGCGTTTGCTCCAGGTTAGAGAATGTAGGAAAAATCTATTATCTGCAGCTAAGAAGCATTAATAATACCCATAAGGGTTTTTTAGTGATGCTAAAAGTTGTAGGCGAAGTACTGCAAAAAAATATGGAACACTCATGTGATCTGACGGAGACACGTTTTCCGAATAAAATCGAAGTTGCTAGGTTAATAATAATTTACATCTGTGTTTGCACATGATCCCCTATTTGAGTATGATGTTAGCTTGGAATATGATCCTTTTTTTTTTCTTTCAAACTGATGAAATTTTCAATCAATTCAGACAAATGAAAAGCTCGAAGGCTCCTGGTCCAAACGAAATATATGCTAAGATTTTAACTGAGACTGAACATATGCTTCCGTGGATATTTGTGGATATTTTTAGTATTCGATGAACACAGGCATTCTTTTCAGTAAATGAAACGAACCAATGTGGTTCTCATTCTTAAATGAGGCGATAAACAAAATACAAGTAATCATTGCCCAATCAGTTGTTGGAAAAATTGTCGAATCACTTATTAAAACAGAATTATTGCACTTTTAGGAAACTAGGAAGTTAATTATTGTTTCGCAACAAGAGTTTCGAAGCTAAAATGTTATGTTCCGCAAACTTTTTTCGCGGTTTTACCAACTAGTAAAAAAATAACTGGATGGCATTGACGTCATTTACCTGGACTTTCAGCAAGTTCTTCATAAAGTGTTCAGTAGTAAACTATTAGAGAATCTTATGAAGGGATTGAGGTTAGCGGCACATTGGTTAGATGAATAATAGGCTTTATTGAAAAAAAAACCCAGAAAGCAACGTAGTGTTATCAACAGAAAATGCTTTAATTTCGTTGCATGTGATATCCCACAGCAATCGGTTTTAGGGCCGATGAATCTCTTAGTATACGCAAATGACTTAGAGAAGGGGTTTCAATCATTTGCTAGCAAATTTGCTAATAATAATAATAATAATAGCAAATTTATTTATGAAAGTTGCATTACAGCAAGTATATCAAACAATCAACAAAAATATTAGTAAGAAATAAAAACAGTTTTCAAGTATATATTCATTGAAATACATTCCTAAGTAGTGTAAATATAATACAATGCTGCAACTAGAACATCTACAACACATAATGACAAGGATTATGAACATCGTAAATTCTGAGGTGTCTCAGGCACATATATGGGGTTTTTCTTCTTCTAAAAATCAACAAGGTTGGACATGATGAGCAGTATCCCGTAACCGACTTGATTTAACTGTATCTATTGTTATGAGCTTTGGTCGTAAAGGAATTTTGACAATTTTGTTGACAAAGAATTAACTAGGATGGCAAGAGAGAACGAAAAGGAAACACAGCAAATGACGTACGGGCGAAATTTAAGTATATAGTCTAATTTTATTATTGATATAAAATAAAGTAACAAATATAAAACAAAAACTAAGCAAAAGGTAATTGCTTTATCAATTAAATGATGTATCGCGATCGACAATTATGCTTTAGCAATGTACACAGCAATTAAAAAAACGCAGCATCAAAACTGTATAAAGCTGTATACTTTGGCAATCGAGCCGGTTTTTGTTTATCTTTACAATTCCTGGGAACAGGGGAGGGGCTACTTTCTGACGCTTAACCGCCCAGATTTTACTTGAATTAAACTATTTGTCAATGCCCACGTGTTATTTACAGCGAAAAGCAAACAATCCAAAGCACAAAAGAATGACAACTAACAGAAACCAAGTGAGCACTAACAAGGAAATGACTCACTAGAAGAGCGTGGACAGTCTCTTAAAAAACTAGCAGCAGGACTTCTAATGAACTTCAGAAGGACGGAGCGCACACACGAGCAGGGAAAAAACTCATAACAATCGCTATCCGGAATGAAAATCCTAATGGGGATAAAGCCAATACAACAGATCTGCCCCTTAATAAAATCTACCTTCCACCGCTTCGCAGTTGTGGAGTTTGCTAAACAGGCCTAGAGGTCAGTCGCTCTGGAGAGTCGCTCGCATATAAACTGTTTCTTTTTGCTACGTCACTCGTGACGTAGCAACATTTCCTTTCTGATTTTCTGTTTATTGGGAGGCGAGTCAAATGTTAATGATGTTCCACTGCTTCGCTGGTTAGTAATTATGTTAATATTGGGAGAGAGAGCGAAAGGGAATTGTTAATCATTACACCCTTAAAAGCAATGGATTCTCGTCCCATTTATTGAAAGTAAAATTGCAAAAATCAAAGCGACGGTTTTCGTCTCCGGGTTTCAGTTCTTGAACCAGAAGAGAACGACATGGACGTGCTCCATGTTTTTGTTAAAAATACTCCATACGTTAGTTTTCAAATATCCAGAGTCTGCGCTAGAGGCTGGGACGTGAAGAAAGACATATCCCAGAATATCTTCAGTATTGATACATAGCTTGAATATCTGAATCTTTCTGATCGGACGCAGTAACTGTTTCTCTAAAAAGCATTGTAACACTAGAAATGCCTTTTTAGATGAATGCTTCCATTTGAAAGCTTCTTTACATACCACCTTTCAGACTCAGTTAAAACTCTTATTATAAAAATATGTTCTTCATTTTTACAGTGGTTGAGAAAGCGTAGCTGATTAAAACGATATTTTTTGTGAATTAATGCCAAAATTACGGTGGGAATTAGAAGATTTTTAAGTTTCTCACGTCACGAGACACGACTTTAAAAAGATTATTGTTTTCTTGTCAAAAACTACGCTTCATACAGATATAAAGGAAAAAACAACTTGATCAAACTAATGGTCTACCACATTCGAGATTCCGGCTTTCTTCAAGCTCTATTTTTCCGTCTTTCAGAATTGTGCTAAGAACAGTCGTTATGAAAAAAAAAAGAAGTTAAAATCTTTCTAACAGCACATTGGACATCGCGATGTACAAAAATTAATAGACAACTTCTTGATGAATCGTGATGGGATGGCAGTAGACAAAATGAACAAATGATTATTGCCAGTCCTAAGGACAGAATTTATTTTAATTGCGGCGGAGAAACTTGAGCACGTTATTTTGTGACAGGAATAGTCACTTATCACAGTTATATCATAAAAAAAAAAGCAATACCCTGTTACTCAAACTAGATGCAAAATTATAAAGGACATAACAAATGTGGTTAAAAGTAAACAACTAATTGTAAATACAGTTTACCATTCGCAATTACATTTCTATTACGATTCAAAAAATACTTTTCTATAAAACTAGATAATATACACTCTATCACAAAAAAAAAAAAAAAAATCGAGAAACATACCGAAACAATTGTTCTATCTGATTGAAGTATGATTTTCAAATTACTCTCTACCATAAATGCGAAATTGAACGTGAAGTTCGTTCCTGACGCTTGAGCAGTGAACGTCGGGAGGCTTATTTTAGAGGTGTCTGCGGCTGGCTGTGAATATCTTTGTTTTCTGTCACCATTGAATCGACATCTATGACCAAGTGTACCTCGACGATGCACCATGTAATGCCCATCCACAAATGACTTAAAAATAAGCTTGAATAGACAAGAGTCGGCGTAGCTTAACCGGTTAAAGCGGCTCCTCCGGAGGTGAACGTTCCGGGTTCGATTTCCGGCGTCGACATGAAGTAAAGTCATTCTCTACAACCAGAACACCATACATGCAAGTGAACGACTTGGAAAAAGGTTGCATCATGAGCCTAACTGAAGAAGGTTGAACCACCGAACGGATTAGCCGTTGCCTCAGACGAACACTGGCTGCTGTGATCGGACCGAGGGAGTCCACTGTCTTGCTAAAACAGCCTAGTGTATTCTGCCTCAGCAGTAGTCTGGCAGTAAGGACTCTTCCGGAGCCGGGTCGTGCTGCCATTACCCGATCCGAGCAAGTGGCCAACTCACTTACGTCCGGGATTTATACCACGTGGGTCTGGGAACTCCATTGAACGGTATACGAGATCAATGGTGCTAAAGAGTGAGGGGCACAGAAGTGCTGAGGCACGTGTTGTGGAAAAAGACGTTGTAGACGGGGTGGTCTCGACACCCTGCGAACTTCGTTGCCGAAGAGTGTTGTATCAGTGTTGTGGCATAAGACGAAGCGGATTGGGTAGAGACTTCAGCCGACGGTCTTCGTTGCCCAAGCTAGTCATGGGGATGGGCTACTATGACGGTGTACTAAAGTCGCAAATACTAGGCGCGCCCATCCAATGGGACTAAGCCAGCGGCTCTGGCACTCTGTCAGAGGCTAGGCAAGTGCCCGACTTGACG